>JASAOA010001791.1:0-79263 GCA_030849815.1 Vickermania spadyakhi
GCTGAGGGTCGTGCTGCACTCCGCTGCTTCACGCGTAGGTCTGCGTGTGTGTGAATCTGTAGGCTGCTCCTTTGTACAATGATTTTAAGTATGTGGATCTGTATTTTTGCCGTTTTGTTTCTGCTGTCTAAGAAGCCGGGCTTTCTGTCTGGAGTTTTTTTTTGTCAGAACTTTTTTTTTTTTCGTTCGTTGCTGTAATTGTATATGTTGATGGTTTTGATGTGTATTGTGTTTATGGTTGTTGGAGTTGTTGTTGGATGTGGATATTGTGTGTGAGAAGCGCCCACGAATAACTTCGGCGTGTGATAATACCACGTTGATATTTTTTGGTTGGTGATTTCGAGTTTTTTTTTTGTGTCGCTTGGAGATTGAAAGTGTTGAAATGTAAGTATGATATGTTTTTCTCCTCTTCTTCTTATTTAGTTTAGATTGCAGCGTTGTTATAAGATATTTTTTTTAAAAAAAATTAACCGTCACCGCCACAGCGGCAAAAATCTTGGGCAAGGGCTAAGCTTTCTCCCTTTCGTAGAGTTTCTCCTCTGTTGTAGTCCCTAAGTAAAGATGAACTTCTTTAAATTATGGATATGTGTGTGGTTATATGGTATATTTCTTTGTTACCTCTCTTTGATGCTTTCTCATATTTATCCTTTATATTCTGTTAATTGCAATCGACATATTTTCTTGTGTGTTGTCTAGTTGTATTTTGTTTATAAGGAATGTCTGTGGTGTCTAAGCCTGTTCGAAAACCTTCTGCCATTCGAGGCAGTTACCATGGGTTTGAGTTTGCTAATGGGCTGAAATGTGTGGTTGTGGAAGACCCAGGAGTGGAGTTTGGTGCCGTGTGCATGTGTGTTCGTACAGGGATGTTTCATGATCCGACGGAGGTTAGTGGAATGGCTCATTTTTGCGAGCATATGCTCTTTAACGGATCGTCGGATTTTCCTTCAGAAGATGAGTTTACCAGCTACGTTGAACAGCACAGTGGAACCTACAATGCTTTTACATCGTCGTGCTGTACTACATACTACGCGAAAATTCCAAATGAGGCTTTTGAAGGACTTTTGAAACGGTTTCTTCCGTTTTTTGTCTCCCCTTCTATGGAAGAGGGATGTGTTTCTCGAGAAGTGATGGCGGTGCACAGCGAGGATATGCGCAACCGTTCTTTAGACCAATGGCGAGGGAGTGAAATCCTGCGCAGCGTGACGCACAGGGAACACCCGTTCTCCCGGTATGGGCCGGGCAACAAGGAGACGCTCCTCGGTGGCGCTGCGGACGGAAAGACGCTCTCTCGACTGGTGCGTGACTTCTACCAAGAACACTACTATGCAAGCGTCATGTCGTTAGCCATCTATAGTCCGCGCCGCGTTTCGGAGGTTTCCGCGCTCGTGTTTCCGTATGTGGAGAAGATACCGACAGGGCCCGCTCTTCCACCCGTATTTTCCTACTTGAACCTCAAGGAGCGATCCCTTCCAGGGGGTGCGTGGATCAACGTTCTGACCTCTCGTTCTGGGCAGGGCATTGCCATGATTTTTGAAATCGCATCGCCTCAGTCGGAATGGAAGAAGTTGGCGGGGTCGTATATTTCCCATATTCTGGGCCACGAGTGCGACTCCTCGGTTTTTGGCATTTTACAACAACGAGGTTTAGCTACAGCGCTGGTGGCGGGGGCGGAGTCGTTCGATGACGACCGCGAGAAGATGAAAATTAATATTGCGCTAACTATTGAAGGAATGAAATCTCTGGGAGAAGTGATATCAATGGTCTTCTATGGGATCGGAATGAGCATACAGAATGGAGTGAACCACGACGTATATCAGAGCATGAAGGCTGAATCTATTCTGCAATTTGAATCTTCTGTAGTGCACTCTCTTTCAGATCACTGCATTAATTTGGCTTCAGGTGCTTTGATGCAGGATGTAGAGCACTGCTTTCCCTATCACTTTCCTCTAGAGGATGACTTCATTGCAATTCTAGATTACGTACGGCAAATGATCCCTAGTCGATGCTCTTTCGTGATGTCATGGGGTGACCTTCCCGTTGATGAATCGACGCACATCAGCGAGTCTATTCAGGATATATTCTCCGCGCTACCTTCGTTTGCTCAAAAGAAGGCCGATAAGAGTGCCAGATTCTCGCAGGCTCGGTACTCTGTTACACCTGTTCCAGAGGAGTGGCTCACACTATGGGCGAAGGGTCTCAACGGACCGTATCCGTCCGAACTTCAACTCCCGCGGCCCAATCGATTCATCGCGCGCGACTTGACAATTTACCCGCCAGAGTCAAATTCTCCGGATATTCATAAGATCTGCACCGCTCATGGTGTGACGTATTTGCGGAAAGACTGGGGCCACCATCAGACTTTTATGGTTTCTCTGGAGTGTTATTTACTTTCCCCCGTCACGTACACGTCTCCGCAGCATCGGCTGTACACCAGGATTATGCGTCAAATTATTGAAAGTCAAACGCGTGAATTTCGGTATGATGGGCAACTAGCGTCACTGGAGAACTCAGTCGAGTCGAAGCTACTGGGAATGAGGCTCTGCATCTTAGGCCCCGAGGAACAGATTGCTTCTTTTTTTATTTCTTTCCTTCAATCCTCTCTGGACAAGGACCTCCTCTCTGGATCTCAAGAGCTATACGACATCCACGCCGTGGCAGAGAAACAAAAATTGGAGAACGAGTTCTGTAGAGCCGCGTACGCCATCGCATCCGACAAGATGGCGAGTTGCTTTGCCAGTGACCAGTTCACAAGCGAGGAGATTCTGGAGTCTGCTCCGATGACCTCTTATGAAGGTTATCTCACATTTTTGGAAGAATACTTCGCTCGAGGTTTTCTTTTTGAATGCTTCGCAGCAGGTAACATCAAGTCTGTTGATGATTTACGTTTTAACATTATTGATCAGATAGAGGTGTGTCTACACAATTTTCAAGTCCCCCCCTTATCCTCACTCCCACCCACTTTCGATTCCTGCTGGCTTTCCAGGGAGTCGGTGCGACACAGACCTGGCGCTCCAAACGTGATCACCTCCGTGGATATGATCTACTTCAACGCCTTCATGGAAGGTAATAAAAATGTTTCCACCCTTCTCGCAGTGGATGTCGGTCCCACTACCCCGCGAAACGCTGTACTAACCACTTGTGTCAGTTCGTTGCTCTCCTCCTCCTTCTTTCAGGCTCTTCGAACCGATGAGACGCTCGGGTATGTTGTGTTCTGCAGATCTTTTCAGCGCCTGCAAAGCATATATCTCTACTTCCTTGTTGAATCCAGTGTAGAATCCATGGATGCCCTCTACTTAATCTCTCGCATAATTGCTTATTTAGATGCGGTAGAAAAATCGTTGGATACAATTTGCAATGCGGAAACGGTTTCCAGCACATTAAGTTCGATAGCCGTGACGCTCAAGGAGCCTCCCACCTCAGTGAGCAGGGACACGACGGGGCTTAGAAATTCGTATGTGCTCCCTCTTGGATTTGCCTCCAGACACTTACAGCTCGAAGCCCTTCAAAGCCTTACAGCTCAAGATGTCAAGGAGTTCATGCAGCGTACGGTGCTGAACGGTCGGGATCGCAGAGCGCTCGTCGTTGCGGTGGACCGGTGGCGATCGCCCTCATCGGAGCGACAGCCGGCCGAAGCTTCTCCTGAGTGGGCGAAGCCTGGACATCATGTCGTGGCATTGCCGCCGTATCACAAAGCACATCCGGAAACGGAAGTGGCGGCACCTAGCTTGAACGGACTGCAGCTCCCGCGCTTCGACGAAGAGAGCTCACCTCTTGTGGACTTTCAGGTGAAGAAAGACATCAAAGAGTTTCGCAAAGGCCTTCCTGTGCTGAAATATAATACTCGATTCCGTGATGTTGGTAATTAGCAAATTTGGGGATTCTCTCGGAGCTATCACCAACTAGTATTACTAATGCAACTTTCCGATTATGTGCTTTATTATATTATTTTAAAACTGTGTTGCTTACGATCGTTAAATTATTTGTATTACTTAATGAGAAATGAAAGACCCTTTTTTCTCTCTTTTTCTACACATTTATATTTATCCTTCTCCTATTCTCACTCATAAAAGGCACTTGAGAAGAAAGAGTCCGGGTAAGGCTGCCAGATCGGAGGAGTGATAATCGGGAAGGGTTGCGCAGCTCCCATTAGAGAGCTTCATTGATAACACCTCTAATCCGTATTCGAAGACATAGTTTAATGTTTCAAATAATATTATTTCCGGTTTTATTTCTCTCTAATATTGAAAATTTCTAACGTCAGATAATTCAGGGGATTCGATTCTGATGAAGTGACATCGAGGAGTCGCTATGGAAACAATAATCAGCTTGGCTTCATGTTTGGCATCAACAGTGAAGAACTTCTCTTATGCTTGCTCCTTTTTTTAAACTTATTTTGACCACCGCGGTGAAGTAACCTAAAAGAAAAGAAAGTGATTTTCCTTACTGGAGACGGCGTCTGAATACAACACTGCGAGAACATACACGCTAACTGATTGGACTCAACTTTGCTTTAGCTCTCACCTTCAAGTTCATCGAAAGCGAGCTCAAGCATCCCAAAAGAGGAAAATTCATTTAGTTCTTTATTCTTTTAGTTTATGAAAAGCTACTTTCGCATTTAGAGCACAACTCGCTGAACCAAGAAGCAGTGGAATACTCAGTTTCAGTGCTGCCCCACAAAACTGTCGTATCAGAGAGACAAAAATAATATTAGTTGGCTCGATTGATTCAGTACTGCACTACGCATCATCATTTATTATTATTATTATTCTGCTTATTTTTTTTGTTGCTTTGTACTTTTCCGTTTCGTGACGTGCGACATGGTTGGGTTCCCAGTAATTAAACTGTGTTTTCTGGCTGTGCGGCAGGTGACACGACCTCTGGCAAAACGCGTTGTGGAACACTCCAAGACGGGTGCGAGCCGGCGTGTGTGTATCATCCTCGGCACTATCTCTCTTGGCATTTCAGGTAGCATCATGGATCTTGCTCGCCAGGAAGAGATAAAAGCTGCACAGGACAAGGCCAAGCAGAAGGAAATCGTTGTCCCTCCCGCCACAGTCATTCAACCCGCCGTCGCGGTGACGATCTCCAAGGACAAGACCGCTGCGGCCAGAGTCGCTTCGCCACGCTCCCGCTCGTTACTGCAGAGTCTTTCTTACGGGCCGCTTCCTCGTGAGAAGTACGATCCAACGGTGTTCCTCGATCCCGGTCGGAGCACCGGGGAGGCGGTTCGCGTTTTTATTCAGTACCCCTATCGCAGCATGTGGGAAATCTTTAGAAAGCGATTTCTCGCGCCGTACCCGGAAGAGAAGCTCGTAGATGCGGGGGCGGAACTGCTGCTGGAGCTCATGGCCTTCTGCATTCTCGCAGTTGTCCTGTCTTACGAAGTCTATCTGCAGATCAAAACAACGCAGCGAAAGGAGGAACTGCTCTATGGACGTATTGAAGCCCTCGAGCGGCGTGTGGCTGCGGTAGAGGTGCACAACGGACTTCACTTCAATGAAGTCCCGCGATTCAATACGTACGAGTTGGAGGAGGTCGTTCGCTACCCTCGCACAAAGAATGCCTTGCGAAATCTGTCTAATTTCTTCACTTCTTTGAGATCGAAGTCTTCCTTGTTGGAGCCGGTGGTGGAGCGAACGGAAACGCTACAGAGTGCCTCCTCTCCAGAAAAGACCGTGAATGAAGCGGTGTTTAGCAGTATTGCAAGAGAGAGAAAAATATCTACCTCTTAGCAAAGCAATGAAGTTCCAATAAGGCCTACACTCGTAACTTACGTGATGGAAGACCTTAGGGGTCCAATTATTATTCTCCCCAGCTCAGAATCCCGCTCCATTTTAGTACTTTTTCTGCTCGAAATAAGCATCAGATTTAATTTGGATGTACTTCATTACGTTAAGATAACATCTCAAGTATCATGAGACCTCGACGCAGCTCGACACCAACACCGACTTCAGAGCACTTTTCTCGAACTGTCCGTCAGTGCGATGTATCACCGAAGGAATTGAAGATGGGCACGGGAGTGAAGATGAGAGATTGCTCCATCGTGCCATTTATAATCCAGTGCACTGTTAGCGGATGAAGGGAGGGACGCCCGCTGGATGAATCTCAGGATTATATGTGATGCAAACTCATGTGCTATTGTTTCTTGCTTTTTCCTCTTTGAATTACTGTTCTGCACTAAATAACGGCTATTATATTACTGCTGTTTTAGAGAAGTAGTCTACAATGTTTCATCATCAAGTAGATCTTGTCTTTTACAAAGATGTCTGCTTTATTGCCCCTCTGGTGAGATGCCTCCCCCCCCTTCGGTGGAATCCTGAGGACCTTAAGTTTGTCCCGCTTAAGGATGAAGGTGAAACACAAGAACTTCTCTCGTATGTTGATTCGCATCAGAAAATGCATCGCCAAAAAGAGTCCTCAGCTCTTCAAGTGCGGTGGTCCAGATTGGGAGTGTTCCGGTGCCAAGCCATCTACGGCGTGCTGCAGCTGGGCAGTGACACGTGCGCACTGATTTTCGTAGCTGCGTGCGACAAGATGGGGGACTTCACCATTTCTTCAGAGCATCACGAAGTGTATCGAGCTCGTCAGATGAAGTGGCTGCGCTTACCGCGAATGGAGCCGGACGGTGCGGAGGATCCCAAGTGCCCTTCCTCGTCTAGATTCGGTTCCGAGCCGCCAATGTCAGAAGAATTCACGTATGGGACTCGGCACCGCAATAACGTCAATAGGGAGTACTTCTCTGTGCTCAACGTGTTTTGCCGTAGTGTGGAGTCCGACTCGTCTTTGTACTTTTGCTCTACTCTAAACATGTCGTATAATCCACAGGATATTATTTCCGTGTGCTCGGTCACAGCAGATGATGAATCCATGGATGCACCCCAACGTGCTCGAAACAAGGCGTTCTCCATTCAGTCTTTTCAATGGAACCACATGCTTCTTCGTCATTTTTCTGTTCCGGATAAGAACGAGATTTGCATGGGAGAATGCGGTGGAGCTCCGCTGTGTCCGAGAAGCTCAAGAAGCTTTGTCCGACAGTGGGCGGGTGGTGAACAAATCAATGCCGTCAGTCTAGATGCACTTTTACCCCGCTTCAATGCTTCAGCCATGTTGTACGTTCCTGCCTTCATTCGAGGTTTCTTTGGATGTGCCACTAACGGGCAGATCACAACGTACGTGGTGACACGTTTGTCTTGCCAATGGGCTGGAACAAGGTTCAACCGCCGCGGACTGGAGCCCGGAAACACAGGTGTATGTGCCAACATGGCCATCTCCTCTGTGTGGTGTGTCGGCTGTTCGAACAATTCACAGGGAGGTGAAGCATCGACGACTTCCTGTGCATTTCAAGTGGCGGTGTTCGACCTCATACGTGGTTCCATTCCGAGGCACTGGGAGCAGCCAGCGAACTTAGCCATCAAACCTCCGATTCACCTGCCCTCGGACACTCGAGCCGGAGAAGAATTCTTCTTTCACGTGCGGCTTTTGTCTCGTCTTCTTCCCGGTCTGGCGAATCTGATGTGTGTGGACTGCACGTCGCATGGAAGAGGGGAGGGGCCCCTCTCCCACGCATACAGGGATGCCGTGACGGAGTACAACGCCAAACGGAGCGCCGATGAAGAGATGCAGCGCAATCTCCCAGATGTGCACTACTTGAAATCGTGTGTCGGCTCCTTGGTGCTGAAAAAATGGAAACCGTTCAAAGAAGTGACCAATTATCTGTTGCAACAGGTCAAGGAAGTGCTCGTGACTGACCACCACAACCCGGACGCCTGGGTGGACTTTACCACGTGGTCTGAAGGAGGCGCCTCTCCTACGCCAATTGTGAAGGAGAAGGCCTTAAAGACACAAACGTATTTCTACCGCATCAACTGCGTCGACTGCATCGATCGAACCACCATTGCACAATGTTGCCTGGTGTCTGCAATTTTTCCAAAGATGCTGGAGTTCGCCACCGGTGGCTGCAGTGCTGCGGAAGAAGAGGAGCATGTAAAGAATCTCCTGGCTCTTGTTCGAGATCAGGGCTACGTCATCTCTGTGCTGTACAGCGGGACGTCGCATCATCTCTCCAGCTACCCCACAAGAGGTTTGGTACGGCCGCAGGATGTGGTGAAGCTTTTTTTTGTCATGATTTTGCGCTGGTATCAACAAAACTTTTTTGATGGAAAAAAGCAAGATGCGGTATCTCTCGTCACATTGCAACATAATGCAGTCGAGATGTGCTATTCCGTCGATGGAAGTCTCGCACACGACTTCCGAAACATCAACCGGGACTTTTTCTACGGAAGTGTATGTGCCATGTTGCCGCTCATCTATAGCTTACTTGCCGTGGTGCTTGCAGATGGGGACTCCAGGAAGTTTCACATCTTTTTTTTGGGATTGTGGACTCTCTTCTGCTTGCTCATTTATTTCTTGACGCGGCAAATGCGAGAGACGTTTACTAGCCGACCCCTTCTCTGCTACGGGAAGTAAGAGGGACGCTATTTGGAGTGGCACACACTGGTTCCAATCCAGTCCTAAGGCTAGCCCAATATCAACTGAATTTCAATTGATTCTCCTTTTACTCGAAATGAAAAACTTTTTCGTAGGGACCGTCCAAACAGATGTGCCTGTCACGTGGGTAGTCAATTTCCAAACAAAAAAAGATTCTATATCTTTTTTTTGGAATTTTTTAATCGACCACTTTTTTAATTGAGCGAAAGGTGAGCTAAGATGCGCCAGCTATTTGCTTTTTGGCTTCTTCATCAATCTGGTTTTAAATGTGCTTCACCTCGATGCACCGCTCTCTGCAAATATGATGCAATTCGAGATTCTAAGTTTCTCATAGTTTTTCATTTGGCATGTCTTTTCTATATTCAATTTTTATTATTTCTTTTCGAAAACCTAATTTCTTTATTTGGTACCCATCATCAATATTTAGGATTGTGTGCTCAACGGATGACACCTTTCCGTTTGTGCCCAATGCGGATGCGTGGTCCGGCGTTGCTCCCAACGCCTCGGCAGCACTGCCGTGCCATGTCCCGAGACACGCTGCGGCGCGGTGTTGAGCGGTTTTGGCAGCCGTTCATGGTGGGAAAGCGAGGGGAAGATTTCTTTTCCTATCACTTTCGCGAGAATTTGAATACCATTCGAACACCGGATAGCGATTTCACGTGCCAAGTAAACGGCTCGGTGGGCGGAGCTCTACTCTTAGAAGATTTTTTCGTTGTTCTTCTGTGCGGTTTCGACATCATGGATGTCACATTTGCTTGGAAGTCGTCATTGTATGACCCTTGTCTTTCGACTTACTGTGGGAGCTACACTCTAGTTCATTCTCGGCCGTTCCTTGGCTGGAAGCCACCCACTGATATAATTACGCCACCCATCTCTAAGGCGTCCCACACCCTGCCAAAGCTGGAAAATTCCTCTGTGGTGACCAACAGCCGGGTCTGGGGAGGCTCGAGACTCTGTGACAATGTGCATGAAACTCAAATACATGTTCCGTTTTCTATGTACGTGGAAGGCGGCGGTTCACACGAACTCCTGTCTCATATTGTGCTTCGGTCACAAGCGCTGCGGTACATCTCCAGAAACGAGGAGTGCCCGGAGGATGTTCAAGAATGTCTGAGCGTGCCTGCTGCGGTGAACATGTTAGCCTCTCTTCGACGGGCGTATGTAGATCCAGCGTACATCACTGCAGAAGCACTCCTTAGTGCTACCGAATACTGAGACACATGCGAAGGTGCGCTGCACTGAAAGTAACGTACAGGGAAGATTATTCCTTTTTTTTTTTCTGGGAACCAAACGCAACAGTGGTGGTGCACTTTGTCTTACAAATCTATTCGACACGAAACTTTTTTTTTGTTTTTACTCACTAAGTGAGGCGTCATTATCTCATCATTTCATCCTCCGGATGAGCATTCCAAAAGTATGTATGACTTTTTCTTCTCCGTCTTTTTCTCATTATTTCTTTTTCTTGATTTTGCCCTCCTAAAGAAAGCAAAACAACTTCTCCTCCCAGTAAACCTACGAAACGTTCTTCTCTAAAGGACAAACACTTTTTCATCCAAACTTTTATGTCCTTGCCGCGCAGTGTTGCTGCTCATGAAATTGAGAAATTTCGTCGTCTAAAAGATTTTTGGTGGTCACCGAATGGAGCGTTGCGCTCCCTTCATTCATTCAATCCCACGCGAGTGAAATTCATTCGGGAAACTGTGAAGAATTTTGGCAAACGCGGTGGCGACGATGCGGCTGTGCCGGGGCTCACGCCAGCGCACCACGTGCTGGACGTTGGATGCGGTGGAGGCATTTTATCGGAGAGTCTCGCTCGTGTGGGGGCGACCGTCACGGGCATCGATGCCTGCGCCGAGAGCATTGGGGCAGCTCAGCTTCGCCTGCAATCGATGGGAGCGGCGGAGAATCCGTGGGCTTCTCGTTTGCAGTTCCGTGATACGTCCTTGTTCAGCCTAGTGGAGGAGCAGAAGGAGTTCGACGTGGTGGTCGCATCGGAAGTGATTGAGCACGTCGAGGATGCCCGCTCCTTTCTGGAGGCGTTGTGCGTCGTGACGAAGCCAGGGGGAGTACTAATCCTGTCTACGATGGATAAGTCCGTGCGGACCGCATTGACTCACATTGCTCTCGCTGAGTACGTGACCGGCATAGTTCCGGTCGGAACTCACGACTGGGCTAAATTTATTCCCCCGCAAGATATTCACCCGTTTACCTCTCGCTTCGGAGTCTCACAGGTGGATCTGCAGTACATTTTCGCATTCCCAGATGTGCCTCAAACTATTGTTTCCCGCCAACTTCAGCTCGACTTTGTACTCACCAGGAAGATCAACACCGGCCATTACTTTTGGGCGGGTGTGAAACTCCCTCAAAATTCTAGTAAATAGTCATGAAACATGGAATGCTCTTCTCGACTCAATTCAGGGCACCCAGCTCACACCACAACAAAAGATAATAATGAAGAAAAAAATCATATAGCAATAGAGGCAGCTTCGTGTCAATATGAAGAGAATGCTGTCTTCCATTAGCGCTGACGGATTTGCTGTTTGGTTCTCCGCCCTTCTTTTTTATGTGTTTTTTTTTTTTTTTTTTTGGTGGTGGTTACGCACACACAGCCTCTACTACTTTCGTTGTTTTTGTGTTCATCTCTCTATTTGTTTCTTATTCTTATTTGGCTTCAGATTGTCAATCCTGCAGGTTTGTTCGACTTCGGATGAACGATTCGGAGCTGGGGGAGCCCGTATTGCGGCTTCTCCGTCAAGTTGGGGGCGAACGGACGGCGGAAGAGAGGAGCTTTCTTCGGCTCGTCTCGGTGCACGACATGAGCGTTATTCACACTCAGTTAGAATATCAACGCATCCCCCCGGCCAAGCTGTGGGAGCAACTCAAGAAAACATTAGCAGCTCGAAAGAGAAAAATGGATTTGTTGACGGAGTACCTTACGCATAAACTTAGCGAACTGGAACAGATACGGCAGACGAAGGAAGAGGCGTACAAGGAAAAGTGCAGTACGATGATCTTGAAGCAGAACACCAGCAGGGAGGAGGTCGAGAAGAAGCGCCGCGCTCTTTACCGCGATCGCGACGACTTCACCGAAGTGGAATACGAAGAGAAACAGGACGCGCTCCTGAAGGAGAAAGCCGATGTGGAGGAGGAAGCCAAGGCACGTCAGGAGGAAATGGATCGCGACTATTCCATCTTTTGTAGAGATACCACCAAAGAAATAGATTCCATCCGAAAGCAGTTGGAGGATGCCAGCGGACCGAAGGAAACTCACCGACTGCTGTGGGAGCAGTACGCAAAACGTTTGGTCTCGGAGAGTGCGGCAGCAGCGAGCAGCGCACAGCCCGAGTGGTCTGAGTTCGCCCCACTATTTTCTCAAGAGCGGGACGACATCGTCCTTCCTTCCTTCACACCGAAGTGCGAGAACTGCGGCTCAAAGTTTGAGAAACCGCCTCCCGATTGGCTTTGCCCGACGTGCTTGAGCAAGAAACATCGGCAACGCGTCTGGCAACTAGAGAACGATTCTATTCGTTGCATGGTGTGCACTGAGGCTCCCATTGCTCGGTTCTCACGGCATCACTGTAGAAACTGTGGGCGGCTGGTCTGCAGTCGCTGCTGTTCTCACCGTGTCGTGCTGACAGAGATAGGATACAAGGGCCCTGAAAAGGTATGTGACGACTGCTACAATCGTGGATTGTCCGCTCCACGCGGTTCCATTTAGTACTTCCATAGGCTACGATAGCGATGCTTTCAGCAATCTTCATCTTCCATATTGTATAGGTGAGTGCCAAGCAATCAAATATAGCACACAAAAAAAAGAAATGTTAAATAAGAGAAAGCAAATTCCCTCGAGGATTTCTCGTTGAAAGGCTGTATGGGGAAAGGAATACGTCCCAGCAATGGTATGCTCAAAAAATATCATCCTCTCTCATTTCTTTTAAAAATAATTTATAAAGGTGATCATATTTTCTTCTCTCAAGGGACTTCTCCATTGCTACTGTCACGCTTTGCGTCTTTCAAACTTCTCATTTTTTAAAAATTAACTATGGCAGAAGCCGTAATGCATTCGGTGTGTAACGCCGTGGTGAAGTTGGAAGACCTTCACTTTCCTTCTATTCGGTTTAGCTTTTTCGTGAAATCTGTGTGCGTTGGGATCCCTCTCAGCGTACTGGCGTACGATACTTCCGCTCTGTGGATGCCCACCTTCTTCCGCATTCCCATCTTGTCGTGGTTTCAGCGACGGTGGACAGTGGACCCGCAGAACCAGTTGATTGATTTGCAGGTGCTCCGAAACGCCATCTTCTTTGTGATGCTGGTCATTCTCGCCTCCAATACAGGAGAAGGCAGTAATCCGATACCGTCCACCTACCTGGAGCCTCGTCTGGTGAGCTCTCACGCGGTCCGGGAGATGAGCAAGGAAATCCAGCAAGCACGTGATGTTGCTTTTCAAACCGCCGTCGCTGTGCTCGGAGAAGAGGAGCAGAACTTCATGAGTGCGGAGGGGCTGCGGGAGGCGGCGCTACGCCGTCGCTACCACGTTCAGTCGCGTTCGTCATAAAAGAGGAACTTCAAAGACCACTTTTATCGGGATTTCACAATGACAATGGAGATCAGATAATCCTTTTCTATTTCTCCGATTAAGGATAGCAGTGCACCTCTAAATATCTACTTAAGTACCCCCAAAGAAATAGGAACGGCATCGCTCGTTCTTTTTAGTAAACAAATGGCTAGTTTCTTTTCGTCTTCAACCGTTTTTTGCGAAAGGATATCGCTACTGTTGGCAGTATGATTGGATCACTTTTTCTCGATGCGTATTTTTTTTTTTCCTTTTTCCTCTTCTCTTGTTTTCATAACAGCGATTCGGGTCGGTACAACAACAATTTCTTGGGACACCGAAGTAGGACATTACATCTTGTGGGACACCACTATAGTCAGGAAGAGTCACTACGAATTAGACATTTTTTAGATGAACTTTTCAGATCATACAGCGGTAGGCCACCATAAAGAGCGTGGCTCTGCTTTGTGTAGTGCTGCTACAGCGTGGAACCGAAGTAGAGTTTCATCACAGAGTTCCCCAGGCTCGACCGATGGGCGAGCTCAAAGTGGAGAACGTGGCGAGGACGACGGCTACGGCCACACGTATGTGCTGCACAATTCTACCGTCGTGCGCAGCGCTTCCCACGTCGAGCCCCGAGTTTCTGCGGTTCACAAGGGTGGGGCCTTCTCTGCGGAGTTGACTGGTGGAATTCTGCTGGAGCAAGTGGTTCCGATCTCGTTGCGGTTAAGTGAGGGGGGGGAGGGCAGCCGGCGTTTGGGGCTGTGTCTTCGCATCGGGAGGGCCAGCAACCCCATCGCTCGAGTGATGATACTCCGCCTTACGGACCCCGCAGACCCCTTTTTTCTCTATGAGTTAGAACTGTCCGAGGAGGACTATGGCCACTTCAAGCAGCGGCTGGAGCTCGTCGTCGACTTTAATGGATTTCCCTTTTTCCTGGTGGAGATGCTTCGCGGCGTAGAGGACGGGTCGCTTCCATGTCACCTGCTGTTCTCGACGCAAGGCACAGACGGGTCCCGTGGAACTCTTCGCATCGTGGAAGTGACGTCGTTTCGAACGATCGAACACATTTCGCTCTTGCTAGTTCGTCAAGGTGACACTGGGCAGAAGAAGCACTTGGCAGAGCGGTTTCAGTTCTTCGAAGGCGCTTACAAGAACTGCTGCGGGGAACTCAAAGAGTATAAAGCAGAGATGTCTAGAGAATTAGAAGAGATGCGTGCGGAACGAGACAGCCTAGCGACGCAGTACCGCTCTTTGATGGAGGAGCGAAGTTTGACAGACACTCAACGGGATAAAAACCACTTGACCGTCCTGTCGGAAATGAGAAACAAGCACGACAAGGAACTGAAGGATCAATTAGAGTCGCACGCTGTGGAACTGAAAGAACAACAGGATCGTTTTGCGGCCTCCCAACAACAAATATTAGCGGATTTGCGCAAGAAGGACGAATCGCTGCAAAACCTTCAAGAAAAGTACACAACCGTTGAATCCAACTTCTTGCGACTAGAAACTGATTATAGACTGCTCACCACGAAGGCAGAGGTTCAAGAAGAAGAACTGCGATCACTCCGTGACATGAATAATGAATTGAAGCAGTTTCGTCTAACCTCTATTGAAAGCTTAAATGCAAAGGATTTAGCATGTGCCACTCTGACGGAAAAACTGAATGCAGCAACTGCCGCTCTCGCTTCGAAGCAACAGGAATTAGATGGCTTGAAAGAGCAGTGCGAAACGCAGGGGAGTTGTGTCGACCTGCTGACTAACCAAAACGGCCAACTATCAGAGCAAATCAAGTCTCTGACAACGGATCTTTCCAAGGCCCATTACATTATCCGAAACCAACTACAGTCCATCACGAACACGAAGGATCGATATAAAATAGCCGTTGAGCAGCTGCAAACTCAGGAGCAACTGCTCGCGGAGCGGAAAAAATCGATCGATCGAGCAAAGGAAGACTTGGAGGGGGCTGAGCGAAGGGCACAAAACGTTCAGAAGAAGAATTCCGAGCTTCAAGAACAACTTCAGAAGACGATGCAGGCCAACGAAGTCCTCTCCAAGGAACTGCAGCAGCTGCGCGATGCGCTGGTTCAAGTTCAAAAGACGAGTATCGCGGGAGGACACAGCCTTGTCGGCCGCCGGATCTTCTCCACGCCATCCGCTAGCCGGTACTCGCAAGGTGTTTTCTCTGGTTCTGCGCCGACCAACACAGACACGGCTCCGCACTCCCCCACCCCCCTTAGGCACTCTTTCAGCGGCATTCCAGGGCCCTCCTCGGTACCTGGTGCGCTCCGCTTCACGGAGCCCCGGAAAGTCAGTGATACGCAGGATCCGCTAGCGGCGGATGGAGTGCCGTACAAGAACTTCCCGAACCCCAAGGCACTGTCCGGTAAAACCTTTTTCGACAGGAGCAATTCGGAGGTGCCCCAGAGCGCTTACTTTCAAAATTCGTAATCGAGTCTCATGTTACCTTATGTTAATGGTCGACCAAAAGTGTAGCTGCGCCAGGGAGCAATAGAAGAGAGCACTAGAGAACACGCCGAGGAGGAGCAATATCTTAGAAAACGCGCTTTTCGCCTCACGTTCTCCGCGGGGATCTGCTCTTCAAGGAGCCAATTGATCTGTTTTATTCTTGGATGGATGGCATGTGCTGAGCACCAAATAAAGACTGAGAGAATTGATGCACGTTATCTGGACATTTCGGTGCCGGAAATAGATTTTCAAGATAACCTTACCATAAAAATTGCAAAAAATAAATAGAGAAGACCGATTAGAGATCTGGTGTTGAACGAAGTAAGTTGCGGTCTGCGAATTAAATTTAGCCATCGATGAGCACAAGTAGGACTAATACTACAGTATAAGTATGATATTACCTTATTATTTTGCTTACCCTTTTTACATTCAATTTTTATTTTTGTTGCTGAAGTGTAGAACCTTTGGCTTTTTTTTTTTCTTTTTGTATTTACTGATCCTTCTATTTCAATTGTATTCTAGCTTACTGCGAAGGTGCAGGTCGTGCTATTTATTATTTTTCAAGTATTATTTCTTTTATTTTTTGTAGTTCACATTGGAAACGGTTTTATAAGAAAAATACATATCAGTCGACTTGAATATATTTTCTTTCCACGTTCCTTTTTTTTTTTATAGTTTTTTTTCCTTGGTCTCGAAGCATTTGGTACCTCCGCGTTATGGATCCGGACACCTTTAAATTCACCGAATCCTCACTGAATTCGGTGTCGTCCTCCGTTGAATTGGATCACCTCATTCTTGTCATTTCCAACAGCTTCTGGTATGTGATGGGGGCCGTGACCGTGTCGTGCTTTGTGGCGCATTTGGCTCACTGCAAGTGGCAGAGCTTCTGCGACTGCCGCCGGCTCCAGAACTTGAAGTGCAAGCGCTCGAACGGGATTAACGCGTGCAGTCGCGGCTCCTTCGCAAGGGAGGTCGTGCCGGCGCCGCGAGCCGGTGGCTCGTCGAGTCCTTCGTCGCCCCCCAGCCTGCCCGGCGCGTCGCTCTCCACGCTCGCCCGGAAGTTGTTCGCCTCGGATTGGTCGGAGGAGCCGGAGGAGGGCGCCGCGCTGAGCAGCAGCTTCGCCTCCTCCGGCAGCGAGTGCGGGGCAGGGCCGCGGCCGTCCGTCTCGGACGAGCAGGAAATGCTGCAGCGGCGGCGCAAGAAGGCCGCGGAGTGGGAGGAGGCCCGTCGAGGCCTGGTGGAGTGCACACGGAAGCAATGCCCAGAGCAAGCCTCTTGACTCAAACGGATATGGCTAGTACGGTGGTTTCTCGCGCAGCAATGCTGTATAATTCATCGCCGCTAGGGAAAACCAGCTTCTATAGAAAATATTGTTTAATGCATATATTTTTTGGGGGGGTATCCTAACTATTAGGTTAGAGGTATCCCTTGAATAAGCCAGGTGCGCACGTTTTAGTAGATTAGAACCCGGCGCTGTGTGGGGAAAGGAGAAAGTAAGAAGGAGCGAGAGGGTATCACGAGAGCACTTAGGTGCTGCTCTCGGGCATTTCGTTCTTTTTTTCTTTAGTTTTGGTCTTCCTTGACACTTCAATAAGTTGCTCTCAATTTATAGACCAACAATTTGTTCAGTGAAGGAGTGGAAATGCTTTTTTGTTCGGTTCAAAAGACGGATACATATTTAAAAAAATCCGCATAAACATTATGGATAATTAATTTTGCTACTTTTCTTCGAGAGCTCTAAGGAAAAAAAAGTTACAAAAAAAACGGTTCAGTGTTTCAAAGAACCAGAGCTTCAATCTGCAAGTCAAAACAGTAGGAACTATCACCATTTTTTAAAATTCTGGGCTCTGAAAAATGGAGAAAATACCCTTCCAGCGCGCGCAGTCTTTCTTTTTTCTTTTGTTTGTTTTTTTTGGTTGAGTTATGCGCCTTCTGTAATTCATCCTGACGAATTAGTATTTGAAAAAAAAAAAAGTTGCTGTAGTGTTTGTCCCATTTTTTATAACCTGTTGTTATTATTTTTATTTGTTATATTTTTTTTTTTTCTCTATCTCTATTGGAAGTGCAGCAAAACTTATCAGAAAAACTGTTGGCTGAGGTTGTGCGCGCTACAGTTCAATGTGATTTGCTGTATCATTCTTTTTCAAAAAATAATTAATACTCCAACACAATCTCTTACTTCTTTCTTCTTTTTTTTTTGTGTGTCGTTTTTATTCTTCGTTTTGTTTTCTCAACATTTTTAGTGGAAAAAGCGGAGAAACTTTTCTTTTGCTTTGAATTCTGTGCCCGACTTAGTGAGAAGCATCACATTTTATCCGTAGCCCAATAACTATATGCGATAATGTCTTTCACCGACGGTGAGCTAGAAGACGCAGGTGTCGTGGCACTCTCGCTGAACGCATCACTGGCGGTTGGGGACAACGTGTTGTACGACTTTGGCGCCGAGAAAGACCGATCCCCCGGCGAGCCTCTCCGATGGGCTCTGGGCAAAGTCACGGCTCCGTATCCAGAGGAGGGCGACGAGGCGCTGGTGCCAATTCAGTATTGGATGAGACTCCAGGAGGACCCCAAGTGTCTTTCTGGCTTGTCCAGCGATGAAGCGTTGACGAGCTCCAGCAAAAAGGAGCTCAACCTCCCAAGTGGGTCCTCTATCTCTACCAGCGGAAGCTCCAACAACGAAGCGACCCACGTCGATGACAAGGTTTCGGTGGAGGTGATGCACTTGGAGGCGGTAGTGCAGTCCGCGTGGGAGGCCATTAGTAACGTAGAGTGGTACCAGTGGGAAGCGTTGTTTCGGCTGCCGGAGCACAGCGCTCCCGAGGTGACGCAACTGGTGGTGTGTAGTGTTGCTTTTCTCCTGGACAGGCCATCGCCGTCTGCCCCATCATCGCTTAAGTGTGGCGCGCTAACTCCTCCAGGGTGCAAGCAACCCTCGCTTCCTAGCTGGGATGCAGCGATAGAGTGCTTTGAAGACCTTCAATTTCCTATACAATTTTCCAGTTTCAAATGCTTCCCAAATTTTAGTGTTAAGAATCGTCAAAGCGTTGACCGCTTTAAAATGTCAGATCATCGTTTGTCTAGGCGAGTAGATTTTATAAAAGTATACGTGATGTCTCTGCAAAGTTTTTCATATCGGTTGGCAACACAAGCCTCACCGCTTACGGCTCGATTGTTTAAGTGGCTTGTCGGTCAAATACGTCTGTACGATGGCGTTGTGGCATTTCGCAACGCTTTAGTTGGCGCTCGTCATGCGGGCGATGTGATGGAATGGAATTCTCTCTTTGAGTCATCGATTGCGTGCTCGGATTGTGTGCGTGATCCCTGTGTAAAACTCCTGCTCAGCTTATCGTCTGTGGAGGTACCTCGAAGGGCCATCTACGCTAAATTAACCGTTCCGTCGTCTTCTGAATCTAATATTTTAAATCTTCGAGGCAGCGACATTTCCCGCATGATGCAACTTTCCGTTCCTCGGTGGGGACAACGGCCTGTCTGTGTGGAAACGTCGGAAAGCCCAGAGCCGGTCAGCGTACAGAAAGTGTACAGCAAAGCAGACTCCCTCCAGTCCTCTGACGTGTCCGATGAACCTCCGGAACTTCCCCATTTTTCCCCTCGAAAAAGTGAAACGAGTGACAACATGGAAGAGGAACACACCGCCGAGGGCATCGTGGCCCTCCATTCGTTTAGAGACTTCCAACTCTCTGAAGAAGTCTTGCGAAGTAGTATCAAGGCGACTCAGAGCGAAGAATTGTACGATCTTCATATTGAATGGATGAGCGAGCATACCGCTCTCCTCCTTGAGGAACAAATGCTCTCCAATGCGCCAAAGACACTACAGAGTAATTGCTGTGCGTGCTCTTACATTCTGACCGCTTCGCATGAGGAGCTGCTGAATAGAAAACTCATCATGGAACAAGAGGCATTTCAGCGGTTTCGGTTGCTTCAAGCGGCAGTAGATTCTCTAGAAGAAACCCAGCGGATGAGGCGTTTCTCTGCATACGCACAAGAAATGGAGGACGCTCGACTGGCAAACCGTGACATTCAGGTAAAGTGCATACAAACAGCGGAAGAGCTGACTGCCATTCTGAACAGCGAAGACGCTGACGCTGAAGGTATTTCAGAGTCTTTTCTAGACTCCATCGAAGGCGTTTGCCAGCAGCTCTGCGACATGACCGGCTTTAGGGATTGCGTGACACCTTTTCCAACGGATGTCCGAGAAGAATTATGCGAACGCTTTGAAGGCGCCAAGAAGCACTTCCGCGAAAAAAAAGTGGCTGGTGAGGATTCGGGTCCGTCCTCCAGTTGCAGTGACTATATATTAGAAAGTAATAGTAACGCCATGTCTGCCATGAAATGTCCTTTGGAGGACTTTAACTGTCAGAATCGTGAAATTCACAAGCTAGAGCTTTTGATGGAAGAATCGGCAGACATGGTCGCTCTTTCAGATCGGGTGCATTTCATGAGCAAGGCATTTGACGCGCGTGCTTGCTTTCACGTGACTCACACGGTCGGATCCAGACAACAGAAAACCGTTACCGTTCTGCAGGGCTGCCCAACGTTGTATTTAGACTCTATCTCTGCCCTAGGGGATACAGATGGGCCTAAAAATCCTGTAGAACTTCTGTCAACGAACTTCTTTAAGGCGTTGTCAAATGTAGAAAAGTTTACCTTAGGGTTTCCTCACATGACAGAATCGTACTTGGACCACAGTGTCATCGATAGTATGACGACAGAGTTAAAGCAACTGGAACAGAAGAGAGAGTTCGAGACATCTCCCACAAAAAATCGGTTTGACTCTGCAAAAGCTACCATTCTTCGTCAGCTACGCGATCATGCGGTGATGACGTCTGAACAAAGGAACAGGATTGTCAAGGACGTTATCAGCGTGCTGTCGTCCTTGTGCTCGCTCATGGTGCAATTCCTAGAGGGGGTTCCTCACGGAAAACTGGATGATCCCACGGCACCGCGGAAGACCTTCAAGAAAATACTTCGACTGCCCGTACCCATACACGACGTCGAGAATTATCTGTTGCAGTTACAACATACGATTCAATTGGACGTTGCGTGCGCGGTGTCCATACCTGCACCGTGCATTTCGAATGTGAAGGTGGCTTTAGGTCCATGTACGAACATGGAGGTGGAGTTCGACGTTCTTTTGTGTTCTCATCTTGACTCTCATGTAAGTGCATTAGAAGATGGTGTGGGGAGGTGTGAGTATCCCCTCACCATGTCCATGATATCTCATCTCCCTGATTTACCAAGCCCGCTGGATGCCCTGCGCCAGAGACTCAAAACCATGCAGAAAATCATGGCAAAACAAGTAGTACAACAAATCGCATAACCAGGAGATTCATCAACTGTTTTTTTTTTGTTTGTTTGTTTGTGTGTATTCATTGAACCTCCATCCATCCATCCGAGTGATTTCTCAAATCTATTGTTTTCCTTGATTTTAACTATGGAACTGATTTTTCCGTATTGGATTCCGCATAGAAAAAAAAAAAGCGAAATAAAAAACTATTGAGAATCCATTATTCTTGTTAAAGGCTTGTTTCCTTTGTTGTTTTTTCTCTTCTTCCTTGTGAGAGTCCATTCCGCGCTAAAGAATCATTCAATGCTAAAAGCAAATTATCATATTATTATTTTTATTATTCTTTGAGGCTCGTCGCTCACTGCGTTCTGGTGGCGGAACTAACTGAATGCGGAAAATGAGATTGCCCTATTGTATTATATCTTTCTTTTCTTGTTGTTGCTCCCATATCTTTTTGTTGTTGCTGTTGCTGTCATCATGTAGCTTCTATAATGGTCCAGTACCGCCCTTACGGTGTGGCAGCGGTGGTGATGGCCTGCTGCTTCTTTCTGAGTTGCACTGTCTTTGTCTACTGGTGGATCATTGCGGGGCAAGGATTGAACGTCTTACTGCCGCCCGGCACAATGGGACCTCTGGATCCGTTTATCGCACTGGGCTCCATTCAGATGGCAGGAAACTTGAACATGTCGAACATGGGTTTCGCACTCGTCTATGTCGCTCTGCTGCTGCTGATCATGATCGCTGACGGACTTCTGTGCAATCTTATCAATAGGGTCCAACAGAATTCCAAATTGCCCGCGCTTTCCGTACTGGGTCATTACCAAAGCTCACCCGACCCGTCATCTGTAGTTTTCAATGCTGGAACAGCTCGATCGTGGAAGAAAGTTGTACGTCGTCAAAACTAAGATGAACTCGTTGCTTCGTTTGCTCAATTTACAGAAAGCACAGGTGTGACACTGACTTAATAACCAGAACGGCTTATAAGAGGGCGGCAGGTTATGTGCGTTCTTTCTATATACAAACGATTGTGGGACTCTATTGATAGGCACTTCATGGTTTCTTTTCCTTCTTTTATTCTGTTTTTCTTTGTTGGTGAAGCTTAGACAATGAGGCGAACACCTAGAGTACTGTTTGCCGTAGCTTGTGTGCGACATGCTCGGTTCGTGCCTCCGTGGGAGCGGGAAGGAAAGTCCGCGGATGACTTCTTCCGAGGTCTCCTGCAGCATCAGAACCCGATTCAGCAGCAGCGGAAGCAGCGGCAGCGGGCGGTGGAGGCGGAGGCAATGCAGCTGGAGTCGGAGCCCTTCGCCCCCGAGGAACTCCGCCGGGAGGAAGAGGCCCAGCGGCACCAGAAAGAACTTGCGCAGAAACAACGTGAATTTCTTCCGTACGGCTGTACGCCGCGACAGTACTTTGATACTTCGAAGATGGCGGCCTGGGGAGAGTATCAGCGCCAACTACGTCTCAGTGGACCAGGCGAGGAGTCCCCCGGTGAATACTCTGACGTGGTGATGCAACTTCTGGAGAAGGACATGGAGGAAAAGATTCCGTACAAGTACGAGGCGTGCCCCGCGCAAACAACAGGAGCATGTGAGTGGCCGTTACACGGGAGTGCGGGGCTGGTGTTAGATATCGATGGCGTCATTTACAGGAGTAAAAAGATCATTCCAGGCTCCGACGTTGCAGTACAAATGCTCCAAAAGCTAAAGATCCCTTTTGTCTTTATGACCAACGGAGGAGGAGTTACAGAGGCGGCGAAGGCTCGAGAACTATCGGATTTACTGCACTGCGACATTGATCCGAGACAAGTGATTCTTTCTCACAGCCCGATGCGGCTGCTGTCGCGGCGGTACCAGCACACGCCAGTGCTTATTGGAGGGGGTAGTGAAGGGGAGGCGGTGGCTCGCAGCTACGGTTTTGAGCAGCCTATTTCCATTGAGCGGTTTCAGTGCGAGCACCCTGAACTTACACCCTTCAAAAACTGGACAGGGCTACGTAAGGCGGAGCCCCACCGCATTCCCTATCCCTCCATTGGGGCGGTGCTTACCTTCTCGGATTTGCTGGATGTGATGAGCGATGTCCAAGTTGTTCTCGACATTCTCTTGTCACCCTACGGAAAAATTGGAAACTGCGTGAGTGGTGTTCAGGCGGTGCCGTACTATCACTGCGCGGATGATTTGCTGTGGGCGACGGAGGCGCCTCTCCCTCGACTGGGTGGTGGTGCGATTCGTGAAATGCTGACATCTGCGTTCCAAAGCGTCAGTGGGCAGAACCTTCAAGTAGTGATGTACGGGAAACCTCGGGCGATTGCGTATGCATTTGCTGAACGACAGCTGAAGATGATGTCGGAGAATTTAGGCTGGGATCCAGCAAACTTACAGAGCATTTTTATGGTGGGAGACAACATTGAAAGCGACATTATGGGAGCCAATGCTGCCCACGGACTGTGGACTAGTGTTCATGTTCTCTCAGGCATAGGAGCAGCGCCAGCTGCACAGCGTACACTTATTGAAGGAGACGAGGAACAGCTTTGGCTCGAACGATGTGTCTCCAAAGTCCCACACTATGTTGCACCTACGCTGGATCATTTTCTTAGAGAAGTGCTTTCTTACCCTCAAGCTGCTATCCTGTCGATGAAAACCCCGTACTATGGTGAGCCTAATCCTGTGGACCTCCAAGAGAATTACCACTTCATCTAGAAAGTGATTGGCATTTCACTATTCTGAAGTTAAA
The DNA here is from genome assembly GCA_030849815.1 of Vickermania spadyakhi. Taxonomy (NCBI): domain Eukaryota; phylum Euglenozoa; class Kinetoplastea; order Trypanosomatida; family Trypanosomatidae; genus Vickermania; species Vickermania spadyakhi. The sequence continues at coordinate 23,548 of JASAOA010001791.1, forward strand.
TCTTTTTCCTGGTTAAAAAAACTTAAAAGACAAAATAATATACATAGCATCAATTGGTGAAAAGTAAACCCAATAAAAAAGCTATTAGGTTCACGGTATACCGTTGCTTGCGGAGCGTACAGCATTATTTTTACAAATCTCTGTTCTAAACGACACGTTTCGGCATCCATTTATTGTTAATTTAGGAATACTTTCACTTCGGCATCCAATTGCCTCCTAATCATAGAAAAATAAAAGTAAGAAAATAGCACAACAGAAAGTAGGTACGATTTCTATCCCTTACTCTACTCACCTCTGCTCCTGTATCTTTTTTTTATAGTCGTCTTATTAGGTAGTGATAGATAATTGTATTCACTGATGGCGTTGGATCCTCAGGCGGCTGCGCAAGAACTCCTGCAGAACCCTCAGTTCCTACAAACGCTGGAGAAGGTGATGACTGGGGGTGGTTCTGGAGAGGACCAAGAGTTTATGAAGTCCATGCCGAAGGAGGGCGATCCGAAGAGAGAAGAATGGCTCAAGCAGCTTCAGGAGAAGATACAAAAGGAGTCCATGGTCCAAGCGAAGAAGGAACTGGAGCAGGTTCACACCGACAGCAACGGCGAGTGGATGTACGTTTTGCCTCAGCCGGGTTTCTGCATCAAATGCAAGGCAGCGGGCGGGAGTAAGATCTTCATTAACATCGCACAGCACGATCGCATCGCAGAGCCGACGCCGATGGCGACGGGAAAAAATGAAGCCGGCGAGGAGGAAACCCGCTTCCGAGTTCCTCTCAGCTGCGGGCAGGCTCGACCGGAGAAGGACAAGAGCGGTAAACCGTGCAAAGTGTACGACGTCATTGTCAACACCGTCACCGTCAAGAGGTGCGCCGAGGACCACGAATTTCGTCGTTTTGTCGCCGCCCTTTGCATGCAGTGGATCCAACAGAAGTACGAGCCCACACTTAACATTGACGAGTTTGGTAACTTGAACTTTAAAGCCAAAGGCACTCTGGAACCGCAAAGGATTCGACTCTCCTCCACCCCAAAGTCGGCCAATGCGATGGGAGACGAGATCAAGTTGCCGACAGCTCCCAACGCGGGCTCTGCTCCCACCCAGGTCGGTGGCACAAGTGGAACCGGCAAGCTCATTGAAGAGCTGGAGAGCACGGAAAAGGGCTCTCTTCCTAATGGAGAGAAGAAGGTGGTGCTCGCTAGCGAGGCGGCAGGCACCTCTGAACAGACTGCGGTGTCCAACGCGCCGTCCGTGCTGGCGGTGGACAAGGAGGGCTCCTATGACTGGTCGAAGCACCTTAAGCCGACACTGAACCCTCTTTTTCGTGAGCCGGTGCCTGCTCGATACCACGTCAAGCTGTACATTCCAACGGTACAAACGATCAAGGAGGTGAATGTTCACCTGACATCGAAGCGCATCGAGTGCTACTACATCGACGAGGAGACGGACAATACGGAACCCTTCTTGACGGTGGTGTTTGACTACCCTGTCAGTGAGGAGCTGGAGGAGGCAAAGTTTATCAAGAAGAAGTCGTTGCTGAAGCTTTCGGTGCGGGTGGCGCTGCGGGACGAGACGCAGGAGCCGCGGACGAAGCCCTCGAGGGATGCGACAGAGGAGGAGGAGGACGAGCAGCGCCGGGATGAGGCGCGGAGGCAGCAGCAGTGGGAAGTGGAGCGTGCGAAGGCGGAGCGCATCAAGAAGACCGAGGAGGATGTGATGAAGGAGCGTAAAAGCTTTGTCGAGAACCTCTCCGCGCTGCAGTCCGGCGATATTCCGCCAGCGGTGAAGGAGGATATCGATTCGATGCCCAAGGGCCAGCAGCTGCTGATGCTGCAGCGACTAGAGAAGGGAGTGCGGAACGGCGACTCAGTAGATGTCATGTTGGATAAGCTCCCGAAAGAAGTGGTCCAATGCATTTGCGATTACATCCGAGGTAAGCTGTCCTTGGAGCCCCAGCCGAAGAAAAAGGTGCAGTTTAGCGACATTCATGAGGCGCCACCGGAGAAGACGACGCGGGTAGAGAAGCAAACGAAAGAAGAAAAGTCCAAAAATGGTACGAAGCCCGACGAAGAATCGGACGACACTCGTACGTACAACTACGCCAAGAAAGCACTGAAGCTGTTTGGTGTGGAGTTTCAAAATCGCTATGTCTTTGCTCTGGATAACTAGCACAGAACCTGAGCATTTTTCACAGTTGGGCTGGATAGATATCAATATATATGAGGTTGAATTCTTATTATTACCGCGACGATTATTTTCGCTGTTAAACATGCATTTAATTATGATGATTATTTTTTGAGGCCTTACCTCCGAAGCTGATCCCTAGCATGAAGATTGATCGATTGATTTTTCACCAGATACGTGGTGGCTACGGATTGATTAGAATGAATGTGTTTCCTCAAGCTCTTGAACTCTTCTCCAACTTGTCTTGAATCACTTTTTTTTATGTTTCATGATTTATGACTATGTTTGTATCTTTAATAGTGTTAGGCTATTTAGTACGAATATGTTTCACTGCTCACGCCGCCGTGCGGTGCACCTGTTCTCTTCTCTCGTTCCCCATATAGCTGCTTCGAAGACTATACCCAAATTATCTGCCGACACATTGCAGACGGCTAAAGGGGTTCTCGAGGAAAGAGCTCATATTTTTAAGCATGTAGATCTTTTAACCCCTCTCACTGCCCTTGTGAGCCCCTTAACGGTTCAGCAGAAACAGAAAACCATATCACAGTTGAGTGAGTGTGTCGACAGCCTTCGGTCTCAACTGTACCAGAAAACGTACAATAACGCTTTAGATCGACTTCAAATCCACGAAGGCATAATGGCTGCTGGATATTATCAGCGAACCATTAGTCCAACCGAACTCACTGGGGAACACCTCCGCTTCGTCCTGAATCATTATAACTTTGATGTTCGCCGTGATATAGCAATTACTCGACTACTCCATGACTCTCTCCGAAAGGAGAAAGAAGTCAGTGCGGAGTCGGAAAAACTGTTGCGCGATATTCTTCTGTTGGAGAGACGTCTTTTTGGGCACTACCGATTCGCCCCGACGTCTGGGCAAAGATGGTTAGTGCTCGGGCTCAGGCTCTCGGACCTGGATTCGGAGGAGGAGCTGCACCGTATCATGGCTCTCCCTGCTGTAAAGGAAGACGGAAACTTCAGCGTGTCCGAGAAAGACACAGAAAGACACTGGAAAACCGTTAAAATAGCACCATTGAACGAAGCGGATTCTAGCTTTGCAGAAGTGTCCGGAGTTTACACCTCCACATCTGTTTCCGAGAAGGACTTAATCTTTGAGTTGCGTACCCCAAAGCCAGTGCCGCCGATGGAGTTTTGGGAGCGTGTGAAAGATAAGCTGTTGCGCTACTGGGTCATTTGGTTTTCACTCTGGGTCATGTTCTTTATGGTCGACGAGGAAATCATTACGCTGGTGGCTCTTATTGCACTGAAGTGGAAACACACGATCAATCTAGAAAAGGAGGCCGAAAGAACCGGAGGGAAAGTTTACATGGCATCTTCTGTAGGGCGGTCAATTAGCTAAGGTGGTGTAAAGCAAAAGTAGTGCGGGGCAGGTGGTTGCGGATTGTCAAATGACAGGACGGTAAGGGACCACCCTTAATCTCCGCCCCTTGTCATTGCTGTCATTTTTCCGCTTCGTCTATGTATTGTATTGATAAATTCAATTATTTTTTTTTATAATATACTTTTTTTTTCTTTTCTTGTAAACTTTTTTATGAAACAAAACGCTTTTAATTTCTTACGCATTGCTGAAGCTCGTTGGATGTCGAACGCATTGTTTGTGATGGCCTGCTGTCTCAGCCTTGCTGTAAGAGAGACGTCGTTAGAAAACATGGATCTTCACCTGGTGCTATTACTTCTTTTTCATTATTTTCCTTCGTACTACTAATATTTTTTCTTTGTATGTATTCTGGCAACTCACAACAGAAAAGAATAAATATTAAACAACAATAATCAATGAGTGCAAAGCATGAAAAGGGAACTCGAACGGGATGGTTGTACAATTATCATCCTGTGGTGGATGAGCTTCCACTAGATGATATTTCAGGGCACACGGTGTCTCGCTCGGCGTTGGCTTTACTTTTTCAAGATCACGGAGGGGATACGTTCTTTGTCCATTTTCAATATAATCCATACTTTCTTATCATTCCGCTTGAGGGCCATGAGCGGGAGGTGGAGCTTGGGCTCGTGGCAGCATTTGGGTCGCTTATCCAGGAGGTCGTCGGTGTCGAGAAAGAAGATTTGGACTTGCCAAACCATCTTAGTGGAAGAAAACGATTCTGTTTAAAGGTTATCTTCAACAACACAGTCGACCTCACCACGGTACGGAGCTCACTGGAAAAGATTATCAAGCGGAATGCTTCTCTAGCCTGTGAGAACCCGTTATTCGAACAAACGTCTCTTCGAGACATCATGAAACGGAATTTTGAAGGGAGTGCTGAGGAGTCCACTGATGGCTCTGGTTCATCCCAGTGGATGAATTTTGTGATAGATATGCGGGAGTACGACGTAAAGTACCACATGAGAATTGCCATTGACTTGGCTCTGTTTGTCGGCGTTTGGTACGACGTCACGGTTGTGGAGGGCGAAGTTTTTGTGGAAAAGTGTGACGAGAGTAAGTATGCGCCGGCCATGCCACGAGTTATTGCGTTTGACATTGAAACCTCGAAAGCTCCGCTGAAGTTTCCACAGCCCGAAGAGGACCAAATTTATATGATTTCCTACATGCTGGATGGGCGGGGCTATCTGATTATTAATCGTGAAATTGTGACGGCGAACATCTACTCGTTCGAATATACCCCCAAACCAGAATACGAGGGCTTTTTCGACACATTTAATGAAGTAGATGAAGCTGCAACACTGAGACGCTTCTACGATGAAATAAAGAAGTATAATCCCAACATCTTCGTGACATACAACGGAGACTATTTTGATTTCCCCTTTATTCATGCTCGCTCGATTATTCATGGAATGAACATGAGAAACGAGATAGGCTTTAGCCAAATGGCGGACGGTGCGTTTTTAAATCAGACTATTCCCCATTTGGACTGCTTCTATTGGGTAAAACGAGACTCCTATCTTCCTCAAGGCAGCCAAGGTCTCAAGGCAGTCACAAAGAATAAACTCGGATACGAGCCGATTGAAGTCGATCCGGAAGATATGCTTCCGCTAGCTCAAAGTGAGCCGCAGAAGATGGCGTCGTACTCTGTCTCGGATGCTGTTTCCACTTGGTACTTGTACATGAAATACGTTCATCCATTTATCTTCTCGCTGGCGACTATCATTCCCATGGCACCGGACGATGTGCTGCGGAAAGGTTCTGGTGGACTATGTGAGGCGTTACTAATGGTTCAAGCGCACGCCAAAAATGTTCTATTTCCCAATAAGAAGGAAATGGTTCGAGAAAAGTTTCATGAGGGGCGATTGATTGACTCCGAAACCTATATTGGTGGTCGAGTGGAGGCTTTGCGAAGTGGCGTGTATCGATCTAATCTCCCACTCTCGTTTAACATGAACCCCGACACGTACCAGAACCTCATTGACGATGTGGAGAGTGCTTTAGTCTTCACCTTAGAAATCGAAAATGGACTCCAATTGGATGAAGTGGAGAACTTCGATGAGGTGAAAAGGGAAATCATTCAACAATTAACCGACCTTCGTGATCGCCCGAATCGACAAGAACTTCCGTTTATCTATCATTTGGATGTTGGTGCGATGTACCCAAACATCATCTTGACGAATCGGTTGCAGCCATACGCTATCCCATCACCGGAAATTTGTGCTGCGTGTTGCTTTAACTCTCCTACGAATGAGCATCAATGTCGTCGGACTATGATGTGGAAGTGGCGCGGCGAGATGTTCACCGCTGGAAAGTACGAGTACCAAAGAGTGAAAGCTCAGCTCGAGAACGAGTCGTTCGCTCAGGCAGTGATTGAGCAAACGAATCTTGCTTCTGTGCAAAAAAAAGCGTATGGAAACCGTAAGGGGAATGTTCTTGAAAACACGAGGTTTGAACGTAAAACGACCTGGAAGAAAAAACAATCAAATAACTCTCCGGCTGGCGGTGGGGGATATCGTCAAGAAAACACGAGACAGCGCAAGGAAGCCTCAGAGGCGCTCATTCAAAACCCTTCCAGCGACGATGAAGACTCGTCGGATGACGACGGCCCCAAGGCGTATCACAAGTTAAACGAAAACACCCAGTTCAACATGCTGAAGAAACGTCTCGGAGAGTACAGCCGGAAAGTTTATGGGAAAATACATAAAACCTCTGAAATTGTGCGGACCAATGTAGTCTGCCAGCGAGAGAACTCGTTTTACGTGGATACGGTTCGTCTGTTCCGCGATAGACGGTACGAATACAAGGCTGCCTTAAAGGATTGGAAAAAAAAATTGTCTGCTGCAGCGAGCCTTGATGAGAAGAAGATTTGTGAAAGTCGATGCGTCCAAATGGAGTCCCTGCAGCTAGCGCACAAATGCATTTTAAATTCTTTCTATGGCTATGTGATGCGCAAGGGCAGTCGCTGGTATAGCATGGAGATGGCCGGTATTGTGACGTACCTCGGCGCGACGCTTATTCAGATGGCCCGCGCTCTGGTGCAGCACATTGGTATCACGCTGGAACTGGATACGGACGGCATTTGGTGCTGTCTTCCTCAAACCTTCCCGGACAACTTTACGTTCAAGACGCGGAATCCGAATAAGCCGAAAGTGACGGTTTCGTATCCCTGCACGGTGCTGAACAAGATGGTTCACGATCGTTACAGCAATCATCAATACCAAACGTTGGAGCTTTCAGGTGCTTATAGCACTCGCAGTGAAAACTCGATCTACTTTGAAGTGGACGGGCCGTACCTGGCGATGCTGCTTCCCGCCAGCCGTGAGGAGGGAAAAACCATTAAGAAGCGCTATGCCGTCTTTCATCCCAATGGAAAGTTGGCGGAGCTCAAAGGCTTTGAGCTAAAGCGTCGGGGAGAGCTCATGCTCGTCAAGGATTTTCAGTCACAGGTCTTCCGTCGTTTCTTGGATGGAGACAATTTGGTGAGTGCGTACGCCTCTGCAGCCGTTGTGGCGGATTCTGCACTGGACATGCTCGAGTCCAAAGGTGAAGGTTACGATTTGGACGAAGTGATCGAAAAGATTTCAGAAAGCAGTAATATGACCCGGCGTCTCTCAGAATATCCAGAGTCTCAGAAATCACTGGCGATCACCACTGCTCGCCGCATTGCAGAATTCCTCGGACCGCAAATGGTCAAAGATAAAGGTCTTTCGTGCCGGTTCATTATTTCTCGGCTCCCCCTTGGAAAGCCCGTCACCGAACGCCCGATACCACTTGACATTTTTCGCGCGGATCCTGTGCTGCGGACGCATTTTCTTCGAAAGTGGACTGGTGATCCATCCTTCCCTACAACGGTGGACTTGCAGTTGTTACTCGACTGGGACTACTACACTGCTCGTTTTAGTGCGTGCGTCCAGAAGATCATCACTATCCCGGCTGCTTTACAACAAATTCCTAACCCAGTTCCTCGAGTCAAGCATCCAGATTGGCTACAGAAACGAATTCAGCAACAAAATTCTCGCTTCCGTCAGCTCTCTCTCGAAGGCCTTATGAGGAATTCATCCTCGTCTCCTTTCACGAAACAAAAGGAACTGACGGATGTGGAAGATCTCGTGCATATTTCGAAGCCCCCCGCCAATGAAGCTCCCACAGTGGAAAAGGTAGACAGCGATTGGGAAGAAGAGGTGGATTTGAACTCTGATTCAGGCGGTGGAGACGAGCTGGAGATCATGGAGAAGGACATTCAAGAGGATAAAGCGGTGAAGGAGTTGCAAGAAACTTATTTCACACCTAATAATACAAAACCGCTGGACAGTCATTTTTTTGCAGAGGATGGTGTGCTGCCGTGGCTTCAGCGTCAAAAGACCAGTTGGCTGCACCGAGCTAAACTTCGAAAACAGTTGATGAAGGGTGCCACGAGTGGGACGACGTCTGGAAACTCCTCTGCAGCTGTAGCTTCGCTGGACTCTCATTTCATCGATCTCACATCTCGAGCGATAACGCTGCCATGGCACATCGTCGAAATACGCGCCACGCAGCAGGATGCAGAAGTTCTGCTGGTCATTGCTGTCCTTGATAAGAAGTTGCACTCTTTTCAAGTTCGCGTGCCTCGCACTGTGGTGGTGGATCTTGATCCGGACTGTGATTTGCCAGCGTCCATAAAAACATCAACGCTTGTGAAGAAAGCGGTTCTGCCTCGCCGACAGAAGCCTGGTACAGTGTACCAAGTGGTGATTCCACAAGGAAATGAAGGTGAGAAAATGTTAAACGAGCTGCACATTTCCGAAGGCGTGCGAAACATTTATGAGGAGCACATAACTCGAGAAGCGAGATTGATAGAGAAGGTTGGGTGCTGTGTTCAAGTGGATGGTCCACTTCACATTGAAAATACAAAGCGCTCGCCGTCCAACCAGCGCGATATTTTTCACTTGGAAGAATTAAGTTCTGTAAGCAGTACGGCGTACATGACCAAAATGATGGACCGCAGTGTGTTCATTTATCACATTTCTTCAGAAGCACATGGCATCCTCTGTCTGGTGAACCAGGCGACGTCGAACGGAATTGTTGTTTTTGTTCAAGCTGCCACAGTTTCTCGCCCTTCTATCGATTGGAATAAAATTGCCGAAGAAGCCCGGCAGAAGCTCCACTCCTCCGGCGCACTGCTGAACATCAGCGTTGAAACCAGACCCGATATTGCTAGCGCGTGGCGCATTCTCTATCAAAAACTAATGGAAATGCTGGAATCACCGTTTTCTCCCACCATTGCAGTGCTGCACAGCACATCGACCACCCAGGATCTACTCGAGCAGCGTTCGCTTCCAGCGGCACTGGCGTACCTACGTATTCTGGGTGCAGCCGAAGATGAGAAACTACTGACCGATCCATTTCGGTGGAACAAGCTACTCTCACGAAGATTTCTGCAGCGTTATTATTCCGCCATCTTTTGGATAGAAGAGCGTGTGGCCCTCAGTAGAATATCAGGCATCCCCATGTGCAATATAAAGCAGGATAGTTGCGTGCACGTTCTGGATGTTCTCTTTTCCCGCGGCTTGCATCAGCGGTCGCACGTGCTGTGGTGCAGCGCTAATGCAGACATTACCTTTGATGTCGTCGAGGAACGCCCACGAAATGTGGCACTTCCTGGTGGGTACACGACCTGGTGCGTTGAATTCAGCCTCTCGCGTCTAGATGTGGTGGCGATTCTCTTTTCCCAGGTCATTCATGAAAGTGACGATCACGCTTCTCATAGTCTGTGCGACAAAGGTATCTCTTCGCACTTTAACATATTGAGAGACATCATTGCTGATTTGTTAGGTCAAGCCGTTCATGACACGGTGGCGGACACAATACTTCGCCACGTCACACGCTGGGTGCGGGATCCTGTTTCGGCTACCTATGAGCCCCGGCTTACCGAGATGCTGAGCGGTTTATCGCACCGCGTTCTCACAGCTGTTCTCATTCGCTTAGCAAAGCTTGGCGGGAAAACTGTTAAGGTTGACTCGACTTCTGTTGTGGTTTTAACACCTAAGCATTGTATTCAAGATTGTGTCGCCTTCTCCAATTTTGTGACGAATGGTGTTCAAGACCAGCCCATGCTTTCACTTCTATCGCTACAAACCGTACGTTTTATGGGACCTACAATGATTTTGGACCAACGAAACCACGCTTCGCTGTACATTACGGCATCGGAAGCTGTCGGCCTGCTGTCCAACTCTGTTATTCCGGTGGAGCAGCTGTCTGTGAATCTAAAAGTAGCGTTTGCCGATCGGCTTCCCGACTCCTTGAAAGAAACCTTCAAGGCGCGGCTGCGGGAGACGCTGCGGTCTCTTTTCCGCATTCTTCAGCAGGTTGTCGAAGAGGCCAATACAGACCCAGCCGTTGTGATTGCGACCAAGTCTGAATTTATTACCAAACGAATCAACAATGAAATACGCCGTTTATTTGAAAAAATACACATGGAAGTGATTCAGGAAGTCGATAACATCACTCAAATGCGTGACATTTACACGGCTGGAGAAAAGCAGATTTTGGTGCGGGCCAGACCAGATGGGATGGCTCCCTCCAGCAGGACAGTGGCCCTCGAGTACTCGAAGTGCTTGTGCCGCTTATTGGAACTGTTTAATGCCGACTTGGTGGGAAAGATGAAGAACAACTGTTTGCGTCTGTGCGGGGTCAGCCCATTTTCGTCCGATGCACAGCTTTCTTTCACCGCAATGCAGCAGTGCCGACTTCAAACGATTATCTGCAGCTTCTGCAGCAGCTATATTGACATTGATTTGCTAGAGAACCTTTCAGCTCGCTTTTTTACTTGCCCTGAATGTGCAGCTCCTATCTCTTTGGCTGCTATAGAAGCGAGACTAGTGCGGTATGTGACGAGCTTAGTCTTAAGCAAGTCCCAGCAAGATTTTCGATGTTCCAAATGCCACGAAATTACTTCGACCTACCTTGCAGAGACGTGCTGTGGACCGGCAGAGGGAGTGTCTCCTGACAGCACTCCAGAGTTGAAAGCATTGAGTTTCTTTGCGGACATTCGCGGGTTCACGTGGCTGAAAGACACCGTGGAAGCAGCACTCCTATGCTGCTAATTAATATGTTGAAGCGTTGCTAGATTATATTAGATTCATATCAACACATTAGAAAAGAAAAACACTACGTTATGTTTGTGCTTGTTTTTTTTCTTGCTGAAAAGCATAAATTCAGGTTCGACTGTTGCTTTTGAGCAGCACCGTCATTATTAGCAGGATCCCTCGTCATATCGATGCTCACGCATCCCTTTTTATTTGCTTATTACTTTACCGAAAAAGAGCCAAAAAAAAAAAAAAAAACACCTTCGCAGCTCATTAATTGGAATCAGCAAATTTTAATATTTTTTTACTTTGGAAAGAATCACTGCAAAAGAGCAATTTCTGACAGGGCGTCTTTGTAAAGAGAATAACGGCCGTCTTCTCAAATGTTTACATGGACTCGAGTATGTCTGCTGCGGCCTCGACACATCATGTTTACGCCGCCACCGTTGTCCAGGAGAGAAGGAAAATTTCGATGTCGAGTGTGTCACTCAGTGTGGACCTCTGCCAACGTGTGGGTCACCAAAGTCACTGAGCGCGCATATCAGGGAGAATCCTGCGAGAAATGTGGCACTACCGCTAAACCGTACTACATCGGCTACCCCCAAGCCACCATGTTCAATCGAGTTCCGACGCATGAAAGCCAGCGTCGAAAATCATTAACACGGCGTTTTGACTGGCGCATGGGGAAAGGGAGGAAGTAGCATATTACTTAAACTCAATCATGTCTGGTTAGTATATTAACAGCTTAGTGTCAGTTTCAAAAATGAATTTTCTAACCGTTTATAGTTATGCTCTTTTTTTTTTGTTTTTTTTTGCTGTTGTTTCGTTGTTATTAGAATTTTGTTTGATTCCTTAATTTAATTTTCACGGCAATGTCTGCTTCCCATAAAGATATACTGGCTCACATCTACCGTTACTTGGAAGAGCACAAGTACAGTGACACCGCTAAGGTATTCCGAGAAGAAAACCCTTCCGCGGCTGCCGCGGCGAAGAAGCTCACACAATCTGCTCTCACTTTGTTGAACAGCAAAAACACCGCAGACAGCAGTTCTGATAGCGATGAGCGCAAGCCTGTCCCACGGAAGCCATCCCCTAAGGTTTCTCCAAAGGCTGCCCCCAAGAAGGCCCCAGTCGACTCTGACAGCTCTGACGATGAGCCCGTGCGCAAGCCTGTCCCACGGAAGCCATCCCCTAAGGTTTCTCCAAAGGCTGCCCCCAAGAAGACCCCAGTCGACTCTGACAGCTCTGACGATGAGCCCGTGCGCAAGCCTGTCCCACGGAAGCCATCCCCTAAGGTTTCTCCAAAGGCTGCCCCCAAGAAGACCCCAGTCGACTCTGACAGCTCTGACGATGAGCCCGTGCGCAAGCCTGTCCCACGGAAGCCATCCCCTAAGGTTTCTCCAAAGGCTGCCCCCAAGAAGACCCCAGTCGACTCTGACAGCTCTGACGATGAGCCCGTGCGCAAGCCTGTCCCACGGAAGCCATCCCCTAAGGTTTCTCCAAAGGCTGCCCCCAAGAAGACCCCAGTCGACTCTGACAGCTCTGACGATGAGCCCGTGCGCAAGCCTGTCCCACGGAAGCCATCCCCTAAGGTTTCTCCAAAGGCTGCCCCCAAGAAGACCCCAGTCGACTCTGACAGCTCTGACGATGAGCCCGTGCGCAAGCCTGTCCCACGGAAGCCATCCCCTAAGGTTTCTCCAAAGGCTGCCCCCAAGAAGACCCCAGTCGACTCTGACAGCTCTGACGATGAGCCCGTGCGCAAGCCTGTCCCACGGAAGCCATCCCCTAAGGTTTCTCCAAAGGCTGCCCCCAAGAAGACCCCAGTCGACTCTGACAGCTCTGACGATGAGCCCGTGCGCAAGCCTGTGAAAGCGAAAACAGCACGCGCAGAAAGCAACGACAACTCTGATGATGAGCCCATTCGCCAGGTGACTCGCTCAGAAGCAACGGAGAACGCGTCTCAAGGTGGCTTCCGTGGAGGTCGTGGAGGTGATCGAGGTGGCTTCCGTGGAGGTGATCGAGGTGGTTTTCGTGGAGGTGATCGAGGTGGCTTCCGTGGAGGTGATCGAGGTGGTTTCCGTGGAGGTGATCGGGGTGGTTTCCGTGGAGGTGATCGGGGTGGTTTCCGTGGAGGTCGTGGCGGTGACAGAGGCCGAGGTGGCGCTCCTCAGTTTGGACGCCCCACCCCCTCTCTCGGGATGGCTCAAAACAACCGTATTCAATTGGATAGCGACGATGAGTAAACGATAGATAAAAAACTCTTCCACCTGAATTTTTATGTTTGGAGGAGTTACCGTTACAAATAACTTCTAAAAGAAATGAAATAATACAGTGAATAAACTAATTAACCCATAAATCTAATCCACTAACATTTATTTTTCCTTTTTTAACAATGTGATGATGAAAAGTATACCACGAATAAATAGAATATTAGGGCTCCAATTACGTGGTGCAGTACTCTCTCTCGTTTGTTCGTCTAAATTATGCTTCGTGTAATACAAAAGAATTTGCAGATTTTAGTGTGGATCTCATGAAGATCTGTTGGGTATGCCTTCTCTAATTTTGGAAATGCATCATTTGCTGAAGTGTAAAACATTTGCTTCTTTATTGCTTTCGTATTTTTTTGTGTTTATTCGGCTGTATATCGTAAAATTACTCGGGTGAAAAGTTGTAGTTAGTTCACGGCGATGTCCGGGTCGGCGTACAAACGTGTGGCCAATATAAGAGCCAAGAAGAAGGGATTCTCGACTGGTATCGAAGCGAATCCGTACGATGTTTCTGGTGTGGGATGGTCCACTCTTGAGAGCAAGTTTCACGAACTGATGGAACTAATGGATGTGCCGACCAATGGCATCAGCGCACTAGAGGCCCGAGCCCAGCACCGTGAAAAGGTGGCAGGAGTCATTGTGTCTCTTCTGGACCGCGCTCAGGAGGAGTGCCGAAGGCTGTTGGTGGAAGGCAATGCGGAGGCCGCGGAAGAGGCTGGTGTGAAAGTACTCCATCTTCGTGTTCTTTTTTATGGCGAGAACAAACTCGAATTGGTCCCAGCATATCTCCATCTCGCTCGTACAAAACAATTTCTGGAGCTTTATGGTGATGCCGAGGACATGTTGTCCCTTGCCCAATTTATTGTCTTGCATCACCAGGAAAAAGTTTCCACTGCAATGAAAGCTGAACTTCATCAGACTTTCGGACTGCTGTATGCAGCGGATGAAAAACTTGATGCGTCTGTGAGCCACCTTTCGTGTGCAACATACTATTTAAGTGGCATTCACGGTCCAGAAAATATTCTTACCTCCTTTAGTTACTTCGATCTTGGAAATGTGTTTGCCGCCAAAGCAAGTATGGAGAACGCGATGGCGCTTTACGATACCGTTAAAGAAATCTGGTTCACATACTTGATGAAAGTGCTTCAAGAAATCGTGGAAAAAAAGGCTGAGGCTGAGAAGCTAAAGAAGTACGAGGAGGAGGATGAGGTGCATGAGGCTGGGTATGCTTCCGCTCGGGCATTTGGCGCTGAGAACCGCACCGACACGTCCAAGATGTTGTACGGTATTTATGGAATTCAGCGCGAACGTTTTCGCGTCGCACACCCCAGTACAGCGCGGGCTGCTTTTGTCTTGGGTCTATTTCTCTTGTGGGTAGATAACGTTCAAGAAGCATCAAAATTTTTGTTGGAAGCACGGGAAACATCTGCGAAGTTTTACGGAGATCGACACCCTGTGGTGCAGGAGATCGAGGAATGGAGTCATTTGTTCGGTGTTTCATTGAACGAGCAATCCACATCAGCTGAGGAGGAGGACGACTGCGAAGACCCCGCAGTGGAAGGGCAAAAGTACGTCAACGCAGAAGAGCCCTTCCAGTCTGAGAAGCCAGCTGATCCTGCTGTTGAAGAGGTTGCCGAACAAGCTGTTGCTGAAGAACCAGCTGATCCTGCTGTTAAAGAGGTTGCCGAACAAGCTGTTGCTGAAGAACCAGCTGATCCTGCTGTTAAAGAGGTTGCCGAACAAGCTGTTGCTGAAGAACCAGCTGATCCTGCTGTTGAAGAGGTTGCCGAACAAGCTGTTGCTGAAGAACCAGCTGATCCTGCTGTTGAAGAGGTTGTCGACGAAACTGCTGAGGAATCAGCTGAGTACCAAGAAGAGGAAGGTTAAGTTAGACTTAGTATGAATGGCAGTGTTCTAGATATATATTTTTTTGTTATTGTTGTTGAGCAGTTGTATTATTTTTCTCTTTAACTGTTAGGACCTACGGGAAAGAAATTGATTTATAGAATTTGTGGATCTCTCTCGTGGATTTTATTTCGTGAAATGCCAGTGAGAGTCAGTCACTGGAACACAGTAGTTTGGGGCAGATTCGAAATGTCTAAGTGCCTTTTATGTATTCAAACAGCATAGTACGTTTCCTTTTATACCGTCATAAAAATACAATTTTTTATTCATTTTCAGTTCAACGTTGAACATCTTTAGAATGGTTTGAACTATTGTGTGTTATTGTTGCTTGTTGCTTGATCTACAGTACTGATTATATTTTTTGACATCTTTATCATGCTCTTATATTTTGTTTTTCTTTTTGTTGATTTGATTGTTTCTCAACGTTACACTGATGTCAATGGATTGTCTATTTTCAGCTGAAGACAGAAGGTTGAAGATACTTCAGACGAGTAAGCTTACGATTTGGTGAGGCATATTACGAGTGGACCAACGAAATTTTCATTCATTTGTCTCTTCTTTTTTTGGATCCATGAATCCTTCTTCTCCTCATTCGCCGACCAGCTTTGCGGGCAGCCGGAGCCCGTCGCCGTCCGTTCGCTTCAAGGACCCACGAAGGAAAGATGTCCCTAGACCTAAAGCGGTGCTCACCACTCTAACACTACTCGGAGTAATTTACACTGCAAGCATCAGCGGGGGGTACGGATTAGAAGATTCTATTGCTGCCGGTGGACCTCTCCTAACCATCCTATTTCTGTTTGCAATCCCTTTCGTGTGGGGAATTCCAGTTTCTCTGTGCGTCGCAGAGCTTTCATGTGCTATTCCGTCCAACGCCGGTCCCATTATGTGGGTTAATTGTGCGTTCCCTTCCTGGCTAACGTTTGCAGCAGTTCAATGGACAACGATTTTTAATGTGATTGACAACAGTTTGTACCCTTCGGTGTTCGCAGACTACTGCGCTACGCTTTTCTCTCTGAGTCCTTTGGTACAGACTTTGGTGAAAGTGGGGTTTTTATTTACTTGTACACTAATCAATATTTTCGGTGTTCAGTTGGTGGGCTCTTTCAGCGTCGCCATTATGCTTATCACGATTATGCCGTTCTTTCTTATGTTTGCGTTGCAGCTCCCTCAGGGGTTGGACTGGGCCCGCATTGCCTCCATGCCCGAGTCGATCCAGTGGTCGCTCTTCCTTCCCGTCGTGGCGTGGAACTTCTCCGGTTTTGACTCTGCCGGAAACGTCATTGAAGAAGTCCAAGATCCCCATTCCACCTTCATTCGGGCTCTGCTGCTGATGATCGGAGCGGCACTGACAACTTACATCCCACCGATATTGGCCGGAGCGAGTGCAGCGTCCCTTCAGGATGTCCCCTTCACGGACTGGGGGGACGGATTCTGGGTCATGGTGGGGCGTGCCGTCGGGGGAACCCCGATGGCGGCGGTGGTCATGCTGGGGGGTGGCATTTCGACATTAGGTCTCATGACAACGCTGGTGGCCACAACTTCCCGGTCTCTGGCTGGTATGGGCTCTATTAATGCATTCCCGAAGTTCCTTTCCGACTGGATTTCGGTCTACTCAGAGACCCACGGAACTCCTGTAAGAGCTATTTTAGTGAACGCGTGCGGGACATCCATTCTTGCTATCTGTCTAACATTTCAGTCTTTGGTAAAGATTGATCAAGTGCTCTACGCTATTCGTCTAATTCTCATACTTTCCGCTTTCTTGAAGTTGCGGCTATCGCAGCCGCTGCTGGTTCGTCCGTACTGTGCTCCTGGCGGCACGCTCATGGCGTGTGTCTGGGCCGGTGTTCCCATCGCCTTTTCGCTGTTTCTCATTGTAATGGTCTTGACCGGCGGAGCCGCCATCTTCTTCTCCTCCATCACGATTATTGGCGGCGTGATGCTGGTGTCGTATGTGACGGTGCGATGGTTTCGACCCGAAGGCTTTGAAGGGGCGCTGGTGGAGGAGTACGAGGATGCCGACACTCAAATGTATGGCGCCATTTTGGAGATGGAGTCCCCGGAGTGGAGAAAGTATCATCCTTCCAGTCAGTTTATTGAAAACCCGCCGCCTATTGATTTCTCAAGATTTCAAGATGAAGGTCAGCGTTTGGAAGCATTACAGCGGAAGTTGCTACAAAAGGACTCGCGAAAATGATAGACGAGTCTTGTAAAAAGAATAACTATACTATGTCATCTAGACGGAATGGAAAACATTAAATAGCCCGTTGGGAAAAAGTATCTCTTTAGCTGGAACAGGGTTGAAAAAAAAATTCTTATAATAGTATATTTTTTTTTTTTGTGGTGCTGCTGTTGTTACAGTACTAGAAGGGTTCATCACCTCAGAGCTTTGGCCATTACAAATGAACACTTAGTCTTGCCTGTTCACTTTGTGATCCGATCACTTCAAATCTGTCTTCATTAATCTTGTTTCAATTTTCACTTTTTTTTGTTACTATCTTTTTATTTTATGATTGACACATAGGCGCAGCGATAGTAATAATTGTAGGAAGGTACCAGCCTTTCAGTGCTTTCTGTATTGCACCACCATCGCAGCAAAAACATCTTTTACCGTGCGCGTCGCCACTCGCATCAGCACTTTCCTTTCACATTGGTATACGAGAATTCGTCCATGACTGCTGAATTTCGTCGCATTCGCGGGGGCACAACACCGCCAGAGCCTCTCACAGAGGCCGAAGAGTACAGCCTCTGGAGCAGTCACATTCGAATGCTGTTTAGCACTCCAGACATGCACTACTCTATTTACGACCGAACACTGGGGAGCGGGCCCCCCCTTCGGCCCCGAAACCACGAAGAGCGGCTGCAGATGTCGTCGCCCCTCGTCCCAGCAGAGGAGGGGGAGGACGGCGGGTTTCCTTCCTGCTTCTATGCCCGAATGATGCGGTGTGTTCTGGCTCAACGGGAGGTATCGCCGCTTCCTCGCCTTCCCTCCAGGTCCGCCTCGTGGAATGCACCGGAGTCCGACACGCTGGAGCGCTACGCCTCGGTGTCGCAGCACTTGTACACAACGGAGGAGGATGCAGCGGAGCGCCTCGCTGCCAAGCTGCGGCACCGCCAACGAGAAGGCCGAGAGTGGAAGGGGAGTGGGGAGTCCACGGATTGGTACCCAACAGACTCCTTTCTTGGCGATGCCAAGGTGGAGCTGCAGCAAGCCAAACTTATGGAGGAAATGACGGAGCTGTTGCTGCATGTACGAGGTCGGAATGCACTTTCCGCTCAGCTGCAACAACAATTGCTGCAGACAAAGCTTCTTCAATCTCAACTGCGTGATGTCAACGGGGACGTCTGATGGACAAAGACAGTAACAGTTCGAAAGTATGAAAGTAGCTTACGTGGTTACACTGTAAGATGTGCGTGAGACACTCTCTTGAACCCCTTCCTTTATTTTCCCACTTTTTTTTGGCTGTTGTGGGTTCATAGATTATTCGCTAGTCTACTAACTTCAACTTTCGCTCTTTTTTTTTTGTTTGTTTTGTTTTGTTTTCCCGCTGCTACTGTTTTTTTCCAGTAAACATGTCTCAGAACGTCTTTGTTAGCCCTTACCCCTACAACGGGCTATCCACTTCCTACTTGGAATCCGGATCAGTAATGTGGGATAACGTCTGTAGCGTGCCCGCCACCTCGAACAGCCCCGCACCTATTTCCCAGCAGCCTGCCTTCCTTCCCTCATCCCCGATGGTCTTCATGAACAGCTCGCCTGGCTCGTATAACTTTACCGAGGTCCACCAGCCAAGCCCCGTCGCCTCGGTTCAGAACGGCGGAATGTTTGTTCTTGTGAAGCCGCAGCCCCCGCAACCGATGATGATGCTGATCCCAGCGATGCCGCAGCCTTCCTCCGCCCTCCCGCTCCCCCGCGACGCCCCGAAGGGGACGGAGCCGCGCAGCATCTGCCGGCACTACATGGTCGGGCGCTGCAACCGCCGCAAGTGCCGCTTCCTTCATCCCGCTCCTGACCAGCCTCCTCTGCCGGGGGTGGACGGTGCGCGGCATCGCTACCCCATCGGCATGGGGCTGAAGTGGAAGGACAGCTACGACAGCTCGGTGAACGACATCTCCGCCTCCACGTCCCCGATGAACTCCAAGTCCGAGATGCTCTTCTCTAGCTCTGTCGCGGATTCAGTGCTGATGGACGCGTTCAACAGGAAGAATTAACTCTTCACCATGCAGCACTCTGGATTATTACTCCAGTGGCGCCGTATACATCTTCGCAGACTCTTTATATTTTAGTAAAACGGAGTTATTATCATAGCAGTATCGATTTTCATTTGTATTTTCTATTATTTTTTAAGAGAAAATATTGAAAAAAATACCTATATTTACATTTTTCAAAAAGAAAAAACACGTAAAAGTAACCAAATAGTATTCATTATATTTTATATACGAATATATAAAAGAAGTGAAAAAACAGTAACATAAAGTTCGGGGGAAGGTAACAAGAAAAGCTGGTGTATGGTGCTGTGTAAACGAAATTTCTTATGAGAACACAGGAGCTCGGTTCAGTTTGCATTAGAAAACCAAATTTCTGTGGAGGTATTTGTGTTTCTGTTGTGCTAGTAGCATCCGCACAGAGGCCGTGCGCCACAGCCTTCTGTTTGAAATTGTTGCTCATTTCCTCCACTTCAATAAACTCGAGAAAAATATTTTAATTTCACTCCTTTTTTTTCGTGTTTTTCTATTTATTCGTCCTCCTTCTTTTGCAACAACAACAAACAAAATAATAGTCATAAATAATAAGAAATTGTAAAACTATTTTTATACTTTGCTTTTTATTGAAGTTGTTTCTTCTTCTATAACTTTTTCTGTTGTTTTCCCACCCATTATATAGCGATAGATTCGTTCTTTGCGAGTGCTCAGGGATTACTGTGTTGTGTTTTTTTTTTTTTTTCTAAAGCTGCTTCGTGCGTGGTGCTTTTGTGCACGGCTCGCGCTTCAGTACCCCTCTTCCCCTTTAACTAAACGAACAATTAGGCCGGCCTGAGACAACACCTACTCATGAAAAGCTTGTTGGAGTATATTGATAGTTTTCATGGTATATATATATATATATAATTATTTGAGTCGATGTTTCACGCTCTTAAATTATCAATTTTATTCTGTGTTTTTTTCTCGTGCAATGTGTCCGTATCTATATTTTGATTTTTCTCTGCTGCTTTTGTTTTGAAGTTAATGGTACAGTTGTTATTCGATTTATTTATTTATTTGTGGGAAACAAGATGAGGTGTAAATTACAGTGGCTCGTTTCTATTTTTATTTCTCGAATATTGTTTTCAAATATGTTTCTGATATCAAGTAGTGTAGTATTTTTTTATTTTCTCTTCTCTTTCTTTTTTTTAAAAAAGATAGAAGGAACAAAATTTCTTTTTTGTGCCTCCTTTAATGGTGCCAGTGTGAAAGTTTTCTATCGATTGAAGAATGACGTATTTCGTGGATCCAGGAGGACTTCTTTCTTACTTTTGATAGTGTTATTCGTCTGGCCTTGACAAGCGACAGAAAAAGATATTATACGGTGTAATTCACATCCATATAATAAATTTGTTTCTCAAAAGACGGAAAAATACCCGTTGAAGGTTGAGGGGAAGTTGTTGCTATCTCCTTGGCCATGCACATACAGGATCAGATTAATAAATGATTCAATAAATAAATATAAAACTCGTTCATTTTTACTTGAGAATGTGTGTGTCGGTGCTATCTTAATACATGAATGTGTGGAAATGAAAACTTGTACCGGACACACCAAAGAAGCACCGTTTTTCAGTGTTCCTCGCATGAAACGACGCAACGAAAAATGAACTGAAGATAGTGACAAAAAGTTATTATTTAATAGCAAATAGCAGCAGCAGCATATTTTATGGTCTTTTATGTTGTTGTTTTTCCCCATCGAGCCAACAACAACTACTCAGTATTAATGCACACTATTAATGGAACATTTCATTTTTTTCTCCCTTTTTACCTTTTTCCTCGATGTCGGGCGCTTTAGTTGGTGTCGCCGCATTCTTCTTTCGTATTCATTGTGAAAAAGATGCTTTCCGAAAGCTCCATTTACGGAGCAGATGGGAATTCTCGCTTATGCTTATGTCCGTGTATTATTTGCCCATTACTTCAATTATTTTCATTTTATGATTGTTTACATCTTTTTTTTCATTTCTTTTTAATTATTACTATTATTTGTTGTTGTTGTTGTTTTTTGTGTGTCTGGTCTCTATGATATTTAATATTTGTGGGTTCTTGTGTGTGCTTTGCATCTGAGCTAAATTTATTGGACTCAGTTTCATTGGGTTAGCAAAATGCTGCATTCTTCACGGTATAAAAAGCCTCGAAAAAAAAAAAAAAGAATTCGCAAGCAGCAGCTGATTTTTTTTCATTTTTTGCCTTTTTGGATGCACACCACGGAGTTCACTCTAGCAGAAGGTTTTTTTGCTCTTAATTCGAATGATACGCTCTTTTTTTTTCTCTAGTTCTCTCTCTTTAACCCATCTTCTTCTCGTTCCTGTGTTCATATTTGTTTAATGCGAGAACTGAAGGTTCGTGGTGATGCTGTAGCATCTTAGGAAAGGTATTTTCTATTTATGTGTTGTGGAACTGGACGAAGTCAACTTTGAACGAAATGAACACGGTTAGGTAGATACGAGCAGTTATCCATTGAGTTGTTCAGACTTACGGTTAAGAACACAGAGTTTCTAATAAGACTATTTTTTCACTTTTTAAAAAAAGTCTATAAGTTTATTTTTATTCAGAATATACAAGAATCGATCCGTGTTATGATGATTTCTTGTGGAGGGTATATATCTGCAGGCTGACGTCAGACAGCACTGAAAGAGCCTAATTCCACGGTGGTACTCTCATACGGAATACGAACGGACTAAATATATTTATCCGTCTATCGCTGTCGCGAGACACCGTTTTCTCCTTGGCATGAACTCAAAAGAAACAGAAAATAGAATAAAAGAAAAGAAAAAAAAAACAAGAAAAGAACAACATGCAGCCTATACCAATTGCATCGTTCCAGACTTCCTTTGGATTACACATTGCACTGGTTCCAGGAAAAGAGATGCAATGCGTCTTTGTTGTTGTGCTCTTTTTTTGGGGGGGTGTTTTCTTTTTTTCTTCTCGCTTTCTTTTTCTGTTCTTTTCTATTGGTTTGGTCGCAGCGAGTTTTATTCAATAAATCTTTTTTTATGAAAGGAACATTTATTTCGTTTATTTGAAATGAAGACATAATTTGCACTTCTCTTTTTCTTTCCTATCTCGTTTTTATAGAATCCCATTGTATTTCTATTTCTTCTTTATCTTCGTACGCAACTTTGGTTAGTTAGTACTTTGGTTAGTTAATGTCAAAATTTGGACTTAAAAACTCATCTTTGTCTAAAGTTTGAATTATCGTTATTTTTTCTTTTACTTTTTGTAAAAAGTGAACAAATGGGTTCGATGGCACTGCGAAGTCAAAAAAAAAAGGTTAATACGGTTTAATCCATCAGATTGGTCCTTCTCTCTCTTTCACACTATTTTATTTTTTTTCGATTTTTTTATTTCTACTTGAAGAGTAGATCTTTTACATTTGCTTTTCTTAGAGAACATTTTTTCCAGTGGAAGCCTTGTCGTGAGCATTCAGAAAGCGCCAATGGATTATCAGATCGAGGAACAAAATACCCCTGCTGGATTTTTAGAGAGTCTTGTAGGTCGCAAAGTGCAGATAAAGAGTAAGTGGGGACCTATTTACACAGGGGTGCTTGTGAGCTGCGACTCTTTCATGAATATTCAGCTTGGCGACGGGGTGGAAAATGCGAAAAGTGCGTCTACACCACTAGGGGAAATGCTTCTGCGCAACAACAACATTCTTCATATCAGTGAGCTTCGGGAGTAGTATGTATCCTTTGGATTCATTTCAGACTGGTAGCGAAGGCAATCTTGCAAAGGCAGATGAGAATAACCGTCCGGCATTCACCTTTCTAGGGCTTCTAATACGTAACAAACGCAGAGTAAATACATCCGAAGTAAAGGCGATCCTGTGCACACTGCTGACGCGCAAATTGCGAATGATCTTTCTTAATATATTATTTTTCACCTGTGCTTGTCTTCTCTCAACCATTTTTGTTTATTTGTTGTTGTTTTATTATTTTGAAATTTATCTGTTCTGAAGAAGAACTCCCCTTTATCAACGAATATGGCGCATCTTCCTATGAAGTGGGCAGAACGTGCGGACCGTCTTTTTATCACTGTGGAGGCGAGCAATGCAACGGACGTGTCCATCAACTTTACAGAGAAGTCCATCAGCATCTCTGGCAAAGGCATTACCGCCCAGGTCTCCGAAATGCGTGATCTTCAGGACGAGATCGCGTTACTGAAGGAGATCAAGCCGTCAGAGTCCACGTACAAGGTCCTTGGGGTATCCATACAGATTTGTGCCATCAAGAAGGAGGAAGGATATTGGAACAAACTGGTCGACCAGCCAGCCAAGGCTACCAAGAATTGGCTCTCTGCGGACTGGAACCTGTGGAAGGACGAGGACGACGAGGACGACAAACCTGGTGCAGCGGACGGCTTCGGTGGATACGGCGACATGTCCTCCATGCTCGGCGGTATGGGAGGCATGGGTGGGATGCCCGGCATGGGCGGCATGGGTGGCATGGGTGGCCTGGAAGGGATGATGGGCGGTATGGGAGGCATGGGTGGGATGGGCGGTATGCCGGGTATGGACTTCGAGAATATGCCCGACTCCGATGACGAAGATGAAGAAGCAGCCGATTTGAACGACCTGAAGCCCTAAACTTCATGTTTGTCTTTGCCAGTTCTCATTTTCCTGTGGCTCTTCAGTTGGCAAGAAAATAAATAACAGAAGCACGGATATATCTAATTTTTTTTCTTCTTTATAACAAGTATCCGTCTCAAGGCTAAAAAGAGAAATAATGTTATTATTTAATCCGATCTTGAATAAATTTTTACACTCTAATAAAGTAAACAAGGGACTGAAGACGGACATCATCAACGCTCTCCGAAGGTATATTTCATATGTTTATTACGCCAATATTTCCTCCTTTCCTATTTCTTATTTTATGTTTTCTTATATTTTTCATGTTGCATCCAAGCGTCTACACGGTATCACTTCGCCACGTGCGGTTCAATCCATGGACGATACGACAAGTCTCCGAGACGTTGCAATAGACGGGGATGTCCCGATCACCGTGGCTGCTGTCGCTCGGGAGCCTGAGCACGTGCTCTCTGGCGAAAGCTCCAGCAGTACTGCACCGCCACCGCTGGCTACCGAAACCTTTGAGAGCGTGGATAGACGCGACAGCACTGAGGTGTGTCTCCCACCGCTGGTTCCCCCTGCAGCGGTTCCAACACCCACACCCGTGTTTGCGTTAGAATCGGATGTCCCGATCACCGTGGCTGCTGTCGCTCGGGAGCCTGAGCACGTGCTCTCTGGCGAAAGCTCCAGCAGTACTGCACCGCCACCGCTGGCTACCGAAACCTTTGAGAGCGTGGATAGACGCGACAGCACTGAGGTGTGTCTCCCACCGCTGGTTCCCCCTGCAGCGGTTCGAACACCCACACCCGTGTTTGCGTCCGACGCGGATGTAGCGCTGATAGCAGAGGGAGGTGTTTCGTCTAGGATAGCCCCTTTTCTGACGCCCGAAAGAGGGCTTAAGAAGACGAAGCACCACAGCCATTGTACCTTGGATCCTTTCTGGGGGAAAGGTGATAGTCGAGAAATCAGTTTACACGAGCGCGGAAATGAAGAAAAGATAGAAACATTGTGTGCGCGTGGTGTAAGGTTTTTGGATCTTCTTACTCCAGTCATTCAACAAAGCGACTACAGGAGGTCGGACATTAAAGAGGTGGTTGGCAGAACTCGATATATTTGGGATGTGGATGCCAGTGCTTCTGTCACAGTTCATTGGTTTTCGAGAACCGTGTTGCAAGCAGTAGAGCCTGCAGATCTCGCTCGCGCTAATTTCATCAATGCTGGTAATTTGAATCTTGCTCTTGAACTGTTTCGTGATCGCCGGTTGGATAGACGCGCGATATCCCTGAAAGATTTTGTTGAGGCACCTTTTGGGTTCGATAATGTTCTTTTAGCTGTTTCGGTGGCGCTATGGGGGTCTGTAATGTTTGTGAATGACTTTTTGGAGGCGTTAGTACGCGATAGCGATATCCACATCGAGGAGACAAGAAACGCTCAAGATTATCTGGTATCGGTCCTATCTTTATTCTCGTGGTTGAACCGCAAGGGTATCGATGTTCTTATCACGTCCCCTGGTAGAAGTGCTTCTCGTTTTTTCGCAGCTAAGCGTTCTGCCGTAGAAGAACGGAGTAAGACTGAACCGCATGTGAACAACGGTGTGAATCGAATTTTAATTGCCCTCATATACGACTCCAAGAGTGGTATTTGGAGTCCAGCGACTATAAGTCGCCCTATTCGGTCTGTTACCGCTCAGCAGCATCAAATGGAAAAGGAGAGAAAAAAGGGGGACGACGAAGAACAACAGGGAATCAAATCCAAGAAAAAAAGAGAACAAGAGCTCCATTGGGCTAAAAAGAAGAAAGCTCGCTGGTGGCGCAAATGTCGGAGGCTGGATGAAGAATACCATTCCAGGGCGGTGAATCAGGCCGCCGAACGTCCAAGTGTCAGCGTTCTCAGAGAAGAAAGCGCACCAGCAGCTCCAATGCTAAAGAAGCGAAAAAGAAATTCGCCTACCTTTTCGCCGGAACCGGTTGAGACAAGATCAGTACTTGTCGAAGGCCCGTTTGACACTATGCTCTACCCCAATCTCGATCAAATGGATTTTGGCGTCAAAACGGTAATTTCTCATGGATGGCACCCCTGGTTTCCCGGAGCGCGCCTTCGCCTCGCTCTTGGGGTTCCTTTAGGAATAGTCGCCACTGGAATCGGAATTGCCTTGATGTGCCTCATCGCGAAGTCTACAGTGTCGTGTGTATCTCTTCGAGGCACAACGGAATGTATATCGGAAGATGAAGTAACAGAAAGTACTTTACTGCGTGAGAGAAGAGCTTGCATAGACTCCGTTTTTCATGCCTCTTTCCTGGATGACATTCCTCACCAGTTCCTGTTCGGTCCTGTACTGGGTGTGGGGCGAACCCTCGTGGCGGCTATCTGCTGCATTTTTGTAGGAATTATATCAGGAATTAGCACTGTTTTTTTTACAATTCGAGCCTTCGCTGTGGGGAGTTTGAGAAAGCAGTTTCTCACATTGTTCCATGTGGCGAATGTTCTTCTCTCTCTGGCTTCAGTTGCCTTGTCCAGCTCGGACTTGGTATACGTTATTCGACTGAGACATGGAAAGAAATTTTTTTCGTGCTCCTTGTTGTCAACACTGGATCGAAAAATTTGCATGCTTGAAGAAACCTCATGTCCTGATTTTCAGTATCTTGTGTATAAAAAAGCATCTGCTGGAGTTGCCGATATCGTTGTAGCCGCTCTTTTTCTTCTTTTGTGCGTCTTACTTTTGGCCATTTTCTGCTCTTGTCTCGCGCCATCGAAGATGAATGAGGGGCAACTGCAGACTGCCGTACCAGATACGTATACATTTCGTCCGAGCCCTTTTGCCCCAGATGGATTATCCCACGATCAACAAAATCAGGTTCGAGATTCTCTATATGGGGTTTTGCAGCAGAATTTAAATGCTCAAAATCAGGAAATGAATCGCCTGGTGAGCAAGAATAAGATGGTCGCTGAGATGATGCACACCTATCAGGAGCACAGCTCTTTTAGAGAGACATTACAAGACGGTAAAAAGAAGAAGCACGTTCCTCTCCGTGCGGCAAGAACTCGCAAAATGCGATTTCATCACGATCTGCGGCGAACGGGAGCCACAGCTGTAGTTGGCGCCATGCCTGCTATTTCACCGGAGCTGGAAGCTCGTGTGAGTGCGGTAGTGGATCAGGTTGCTGCTCGGGAAGATACCACTGCTCCCACCAATTTTCTTGGATATCCTCTCGTATAACAACAGTATTTACAGACCTGCATCTCGTCTCTCCTAGATTTTGTAGAATTTTGTTGAAAACGTCGGATTCCACATTGCGGTGTATAGAAGTTTCTAACCTTATAGAGTTTCACTTCCTCTGTATTCATCAGTAGGGATAACAAAGAAAAAAAAATACGTTAATCTAATATCAATGCAATTATTCTTTTATTTTTTTTATTATTTTTATCTGTCTGAGATCCTTATTATTTAGCGTTCTTTCTTTATCTATATGTATGTATATTTTTAAAAATTATTTTATTGATCGTGTAACAACGATAATTAGCTGGTGATCAATGCTTGGTCCGATACAGATTAACGATATCCAGGTTGTGGCGCACTGGACATGGGATACCGTGGAGCACGATTGTGGCATCTGTCGCCGGCCATTTGAATCCTGCTGCCCCACATGCTGTGTTCCGGGTGACGACTGCCCTATTTCAACCGGGCAGTGCAAGCACACATTTCATCTTCATTGCATTGAGGCCGCACTCAAAAAAACAGATGTTTGTCCCCTCTGTAGGTTTAAATGGGAGTTATGAAGTACACAACTACTGCTTATCAAAAAAAAGGCGACAGATGATTAATGTGGTTTGAACCTAGTTCTTTGTTTCCTGGTCTACAGCTACATCTCTCTCTTTTTTCTTTTCCTCTTTCTTTCTTTCTTTCTTTTTTCCATTTTTTGCTCCTCTCAGCATTCAAAATTTTATTTTTAGAACTTTCTGCTCTAGTAAGGCTTAACAAGTTTATTGGGAGAGGAGAACATCGCTCAACAACATTCGTCACGGCGATGTTTCGCTTTATGGCGAGAACGTTGCGGTCCACCTCGGAAGTGAAGGTCGTGGAAGCGACAAAATCCAGCGGGAGGGGCCTGACGCTCTCCAGAGCTCCTTCTATTCCTACTCGACGCATGAAAATTGAAGTGGCAAACAACGTTGTGAACAATTTTAAGCATAATGCGTCTGCAGCCCCTGAACTGTTAGAATCGTATGTAGAGCCGAAACCCTTTATCAATCAGAAGAATTTTCAGCTCTTTACTACTTTTTTTATTATGGGTGGAGCCTCCATCTGCGGTGTGTGTTTTCTCCTCAGCAGCTCCATCGCAGAGGATTTAGAGAAGGAGTACCTTCAAGCCGATGGCATTCGAGAGTCCAATGAGCGGCACGCGACGTTGCTTAAGGAGTTTGTGGCCCCGAGCTCCTACAAGTACCTGCAAGATAAAATGGAGCGTCGGCAAGAGATTCGGGAGAAGCAAGTAGAGCAAGTAAGCATACTACACAGTGAAGTGCTGTATCGCGTAAAACTCTGGTGGAATAGACAGCTGACACTCATTGACTCTGTGTTTACCCGCATGTGGGAGCGGCGGAAGATACGCTCCGAGGTAGAAACCATTCGAGCCGCTGTAGCAGTTCATGGCTATGACCTAATTCGACTCCAAAATGGAGAGCACGAGGACATTAATCTCTCATAAAAAAAAAGGGATTGATAGGGCTATGAACCATTTTATATCTATATATATAGATAGATATAGCAAACACGAACATTTTTCCGATTAAGTGTTGCTGCTGTGGAAATTCCATGCTACTCGTGCATCTAATGATACTTTCTTTTTTCTCAAAGACTTCTCTGAGAGGAATTATCATTGGTGGTTTGTTGTTTCTTTATTACTTCCTGTGGTATCATTAACTTCTCCGCAGATGGTGATCATGATATCCATTGCGCGTAAAAAGTATGAAAACTGCATCAGAATTTCAGTGTAAAAGAGAGCTTTGCGTGGATTGTAGCGACGCTACCAGTTCGTTCGCGTTTGCTGTGTTCCAAGCAGAACAACTGAAAGGGTAGTATCACCATGACGATCCAGAGGATTGTGTAGACCTGGCTGGAATACGGTGTCTTCCCTTGGTGCAATGCAGGCAATTACACTTCTCGCAGCGAAGTATGTGAAAGCTGCGGTAGGGCTGTACTTGGCGGAATAGGCGTCGTACGTTTTGTTGCGCAGCTGTTTTGTGGGGCAGCAGACGTTCATGGATGATTCTCTGCAAGTCATTCATACCGTTTTCTTTGCTTGGCTTGCGGTTCAATTTGCACTAGGGTACAGCAAAGCAGTTCGTGAAGAATTCAGGCAATTAAAGATAGAAAGAAGGAATGGCTCGCAACTTGTAAACGCTTTGAAAAGAGGAAATAAAATTGAAAAAGCGACGTGCATATATCGGTTGACGTGTTCGGACAACGAAGAACTGTTTCTGAGTCTATAATTATTTATTTTCTTTCCTTGACATCCTTATTTGTCTTTCGATTTTATTACTGCGGCAGTGAAAGATTAAATCATGGTCGGTGGGTATACAGGAGGATGTGCACTCAGAATTTGTGGATGAACGTTCTTCCGACGGATGAACCCACTGTATTTTTTATTGTAGAATGCCTTCGACATGGTGTCCCTCCAAAATGTGCAAATGAAAACTTGCCACTTGAGTTCGAAGACGAGGCTGGCGAATTTGTTCGGGAGGTTATGGCGTCGTGTACGAGGCCTGATGATCTTTTTAGGGTATCACTGCTAGACCTTCACGGCTCCCCTCTTCAGCAGCTTCAGACATCAACAGTTAAATCGGTCGAGAGTTACAAGCCTGCAGGGATGCCTTCAGAAAGCTACTGCACGATGCTGGACGAAATGATGCGAAGTGAGGCAAAAGGAAGCGAGCGCTTGTTGGTCCAAGTAGCGCCACAGCAACCTTCTACTACTGGAGTTCATTGTACCTCGCGTGTAGTTCAACTTAAAGTTTTGTTGGAGGAGGTTCAAGATTCTTCCATGGTGGTCGCGGTCTTTCCCTTATCTCCCGTGGAGTCCGAGGAGGACGCCGTGGCCCAGTACAGTGCGCTATGGAAGCTAGTGGCCCTCCACTTATCGCGTTCGCATCGGACGGCTCAGTTTGCTGCAAAGCTGTGGTCAGACGCTCGTAATCTTCGCGTGGACTTAGAGAGAATGGGGCACACTAAACTGGCGCAGGAAGAAGAGTTGCTCTTAAGCATGAAGGAAGTGCTCAACAAAAAGAAGAGCAAGATTCAAGCACTGGCGGCACTTCTTGAAGAGAAGAACGTTCGATCCTCCTCGCCTGTGGCCGTCAAGAACCTCTCCTCTCCTATCCCTGTGAGAGGAGTAAAGCGAAGTCGTGAACCGACACCCACGTCCACAGAAAGTACGACCAGTGGCCGTCCTTCCTGTGACGACGAATCTGAAGAGGAAAAGGCCCGAACTGGAAGTGGGATCCCGGACAAAGAGACTTCAGCGTTTGATGCGGAGTCTGTGTCCTCTACATCACGCACAGTGAAAAAAGGAAGGAGAGGCCGTTGTTTGCCGAAGAACAATGCCGATTGGTTGGACGATCTTTTCGAACCGTAATTCTTGACAAGAACAACAATATAATATTCATGGTGTTATCACGTATTCTCGTTACTATCTCGTGAAGAACCTCAAGTATGGTCCTTTTCTCCATTCTCCGCCCCTTGCTTCTCTAGTTTCATGGTACAGATCAGTAAGTGAGCTTGCACACAAAGCAGCGAAGGACCACACACCAGAAGAGTGGAATTTCATGCGAAGCGTCTCTTGAGAAACCCTCTTAACAACCAAAGAAAAATAGGTTGGTGAGGAGTCAAAGTCAAAGTTCCGCAAGAACGTCCATAATGAATAATAATATTGACAGAAAAACACTCCTTCCAGCTTCGTACGGAGAAGCTATAGATTTGCCTGGGGTTCCCAGTCAATGCTGTGTGAGCACAGTGCACTATAGGCCTAATCGACCGGAGGGTTTTTCAGCCACCTTCACGGCTTCTACACAGGAGGTTTATGTACTCGGCCCACATAAAGAGAGGCCTAATTTACTAACGACCCGGCGATTATGGAGACCCTCTGCTGCCCAGGAGAACGTTGATTCTTCTGTTCGGGCTACTCGGGAGGCACTGACGCGAATTGTGTCGCTGGTAGCCTTTATCCCGTCTCTTCCGGCGCTCAAAGTAACAAAAGCGGACGAGATGCCAAGTGACACGGACAGTGTCGAGCTTTCCGGTTCCAGTTCCGTGGACCCTTTGGTGTCCCTCATTGTAGCGTGGGAAGACTTCCAATCGCAACATCATATCGCGGCGCTGGTGATCTCTCTGATGACGGCGTTGTCTCCTTCGTATCCTCTCGAGGCGGTTGTGCTTTCCCGATCAGACGTTTTGGTGCTTCCACCGAATCGTGGAGTTTTACGGCTCTTCTCCGCTGCGGATAGCTCTTCCCCGTGTGAGCGGATGAAAGGGAAACCTCAAATCATCATGATGTCCATGTACCCCAAGGGAGAAGGCGGTATGGCAGGTGCGAATCATTCAGAGAAAGGAGTGCTGGAGTTTCTCGCCGTCGAGTTCACAGAAGATGAACCTCAGTCTCGTGACGTAAAGCTACGGAGAGAGCTGCCTCTGCCAAGCAAGCCACTGTTTTTTTCTGTACAATGTATTCCAGCGCAGCGGTTGTTCCTCCCGTGGATTCGAGCCTTCCAGCCAAATAGCATTATTTCCTGTTTGGAAACACTCAAACAGAATGAACACTCAGGGAAGGAAGACAATATTCGTGCTGCTGCTGGAGCGATTGATGGTAGAGTCTTTCTCTTAAAGGATTCATCATCGAGAATGATTCGCAGGGTTTCTGGACCGGTTGCTGACCTCAAGCTCATCACCCCACTACGTCGTTTTAGTGACGCAGTTCAGAGCCTTAATGCTTCAGACAACTGTGGTGAAATCGAAAGCAAAAGTAGTGGATCGAATTCATTTGACACCGCACTTATTATCCTAGACTCAGCCGGCAAGATTATTATCCTTCGTTCTGTGAACACATCGACGCCCATCCTTCAGGTTGTCAGTGACGTGCCTCACATCGTGTCGATGAGAGGGGGGGTCGTACCTCAGGAGATCAGCAGCTCAAATGTTCACGATTTGAAGTGTTCCTCTTCCATGCATCCCTCATACAACGAATTAGCAGGTCATTTACTGAGTAGCGGAATTCTGCATGCTGCGGTAAGGTACCACCCCTTGCAATTGATGGTCAGTACAATGGGGCAGGAAATCGTTTCTATACCGTATGACGTTCACCAGGACCGCTTTTGTATTACAGATTACACCCTTTGCTCATCCCCGGTGCTTTACATCGGTGTCGTGCACTATTTCGGAGCAGATGCAGAAGATCTGCTCATGGCAGGGACAGATAGAGTTCTTGTCGCTCGCCAAGGTAAGCAATCATTATCGCGAAAGGCGAAGACAATCTTTAAATTACTCTCTAAGAGAGAATGATCGGTAAAATACAATACTCCACGTACAATTATCGTTGAAACTCGTCCCTCAAAGATCTTTCTTTCGTCTCCTTGGCTTGGTTGCAGTGCAGTCTCTACATGCGGACGCACAGTATATGTTAACATGCGGAAGACTATTTTTTTGATGATGTTCATCTTTCTTGTGACAGATGGTTCGGGCTCGATGATTTTTTTGTTCATTTTCTATACTTCCTCTTTTTCGCGTAGTTTCTTTTGACATCATCTTCGATCTCATCGGCTTACTCCCCGCAACTCGCATCCCAAATAACTTAAAAACAGAAGTTTCACTTAAACTTTCGATTCTACAATCATTAGAGTAGATTTTAAGAGGCGGTTTCTTGAACTTCATTATTGAAAAAAAAAAAAACACAAAAAAAACAGATTACAAACAAACAACAAACAACTAAAAACACTTTTTTTCCAGATCAAAGTATCTATCTTTAATATTTAACAATACAATAGAACTAATATAATTGAAAATGAAAATCATCGCATCCTGCGACATTGGTGATATTCTTCGCCCTATGCCTAAGAGTATCACAGTTCAAGGCGATACCCTCGTTCTTCCCGATGATGAAGTAATTTCTCACAGTGAAAATTTTAACGCCATCGTGATCAGCCACTTTTTGGTGGCGGTGAAGCCTATCAAAGCTGGTGAGGAAGTGTTTCTAAATTTCAACACTGTTTTTTATGACCTTCTGAATGGGAAAGAGGATTGTCAAGTAAACAGCAATCCTGTGGTCAGCGGATTCAGATTTTTAAGTAATCATGAGAAGGAGAAGCTCTACGCATTTGCAGACGAGTGGGTTCGCCATGAAGCTATTGCCAACGGTTTTACCCCAGGTCGCACGGAAAAGGGAGTTCGTGTGGAACGGGTGCCCCAAGGCGATCTACTCACAGTGGCGGATGGATGTCATGACGCTGGGGCGGTTATCTTTGCCTCTTCCGGTGTCGTGCTTCCGTTTCCCGTTCGCAGCACAGTTGAGATTCCTGGTGACAAGCACTTGCGACTCACGGGCGGGGCAGAATTTTTGTACCACTCTTGTTTACCAAATCTGAAGCTAGAGATCCGAGGCACGGAAATTGTAGGGATCGCGTTACGCCCCATTGAGGATGGCGAAGAACTAACTTTCAATTACTTGTGCACGGAATGGGAGGTAACAAAGGTTTTCCATTGTGCGTGCAATGTCTACTGCTGCTACGGGATCATTAAAGGCTTTAAATTTCTGGATCCGGAGCAGCAAAATCATCTCCTACGCGACTGCAGCGATGCCGTAAAGGAAAAATACGCCGCATTCTCTCCAAAGTCCAAGTCTGCCCCCTCCATGCCTCACAACGCATCTTTAACCACCTCTTCAAAGGGCCTATTGGCCTCTCAGCGGTACATCCCTGCTGGCACAGTTCTTTTTCGTCTTGCAAAAGAGCCCAAGGTAGAGAAGGGCTTTGCCATCCTCGATCAGCTTCGCGTTCCACATGGCTGTGACGCCAACATTGTGGTAGTGGGTGGGCGAGTGGTCACGTGCAGGGCACTCGTTCCTGCGGACCTACTTCAGTGCAACACTAATCTCTTCCAATACGAAGCTAACGAAGGTTTTTCGTGTAACTGTGGTAGCAGTTTTTGCACCAAGACAGTTAGCGGATTTAAGCATTTAAAGAAGGAGGTACAGAATGATCTATGGATATACGCCTCCGATTCAGTGCGACAAGATGCGCTACAAGATAAATTTCAAGTCCCGTCGTGCAGTAATCTCGTCGATGTTCGCTTCACAGAAAAAATGGGACACGCCTTGTTCGCCTCAAAGCCTATCTCGAAGGGGGCCAGAATTTTTAATATGACGGGTCTCGTGATTCCATTTCCAACCGTCTACACAATCTTTCTTGGGGAAAACAAGCACCTGCTCTTTGGCGGTGGCGCGCAGTGTCTGGCACACAGCTGCTCCCCTAACACCAGAATTGTGGTTGACCCGATTAACGGCTGTTTCGACTGCTTTGTACTCCAAGATATTCTAACCGACGAGGTGATTTCTTTTAATTATCTTACAACGGAATGGGACATGGATGCGCCGTTCCAATGCTGCTGTGGAAGCGGTGATAAATGCTTCCAGTCTATTGAAGGATTCCGCCATCTTTCGGGTGAAAAACAGCTTTCCTTGTGGGAATCTACTACGAAGGCTGTCCGCGCCAGATACGCCCAGACCAAGCGCAGCGGTGCCGCGACGTTGGCTCACCTCAGTCCCGAACTGGTGGCTGCTACAGGGGTCGAGGGAAACCTCGTCTTGCAACGCGACGCCGCTTCAGGCACCGTACTGTTCACGAGTGACGGCGGGTTTGAAATCAGCAGCGGAAAAATTCAATTTGGTGATGTGCTTTTATCGCATTCGTGCAACCCGACAGCGGCTCTCCTCGAGAACTCGGTGGTACTTTCTCAAGCTTCGCTTCGTGGAACACCCATTACTCTCAATATTAATGAGCTGTGCTTCAAAGTAAACAGCCCATTTCCGTGTACTTGTGCTTCTTCGAACTGCTGTAAGGAAGTGAAAGGATTTTGTTTTCTCTCCTCGGAAGTGCGGAACGCCATCCTGCTCTGCACCTTGCCAGATGTCCGAGCGGAGGCAGTGGCCAATGGCTACGTTAATCGCAGCTGTTGTCCTCAAGTAGAAATTCGTGCAAA
Source organism: Vickermania spadyakhi (assembly GCA_030849815.1). Classification (NCBI taxonomy): domain Eukaryota; phylum Euglenozoa; class Kinetoplastea; order Trypanosomatida; family Trypanosomatidae; genus Vickermania; species Vickermania spadyakhi. The sequence continues at coordinate 58,403 of JASAOA010001791.1, forward strand.
TGGAGGGATGGGCCAGGCCACCTTCGCTGCCGGTGACATCTCAGCCGGAGCTCGATTCTTTCAAGTGACAGGTCTTGTCATTCCGTTTCCCACAGTGTACACTATTATGCTGGAGCCGGGACGTCATCTCCTCTTTGCTGGCGGCGCTCAGTGCTTGGCGCACTCATGCAACCCGAACGTACGCATCATCGTAGACCCTGAGCGCCGCACCATTGAGTGCTTAGCACTCCGGGATATCTCTGCTGGTGAGCTGATTTCGTTCAACTACCTTTCTACAGAATGGGACATGAACACTCCGTTTAAGTGTGTCTGTGGGGATCAGTCGTGTTTTCGTCAAATTCAAGGGTTCTTTCACCTCTCCCAAAAAGAAAGGCAAATGCTGTGGTCGATTACCACTCCGGCTATCCGAGCGCTAGCTGCTTTCATCCCTAATTGGAAAACACTGGCTGGGGCGACCCTGTGCACCGAATCAGACGGTATTATTCGCTCCGCACAAGTTCTGCATCAAGGGTCCGTCATCCTGGAAGCGTCAGGAGTGAAGGTGGTGGGGAATACAGTCGTTGTCGATGAGGTCTCACTGCGCCACAGTTGTAATCCTACCGCTGCGGTCATCAGTCGTCGTGTAGTCCTTCTACGTACAGTTTGTCCTGGAGACGAAATTACACTCGATGTGAATTTTCTCGAGTATGAGCTGGAGCACCCCTTTGAATGCTGCTGTGACAACCAGCCGAGTCATAAGGTTATGGGCTTTAAAGGCCTAACACAGAAGCAGCAAGCAGAGCGTATCGTTTTTACATCCAGCTCCGTCTCTGCTCGTGCATTGAAGAGTGGATACCAGCCCCTAACTGAAACATCACTGGTTCACGTGCGTCGAAATGGAGACATGGGGTGCGTTTCGTACGCTTCATCACCTATTCGTGCCGGGTCCCGATTTTTTGCAGTTAAGGGTCTTCGAATTTCGTTTCCTTCCACGTACACAGTGATGCTGGATGAATGGGAGCACCTCCTGGTTGGGGGTGGCGTTCAATACTTGGCTCACAGTTGTGAACCTAATGTCCGTATTTGCATAGACGAAGTAAACAACACCCTAGAGTGTGAAGCCTTAAAGGATATTCAGTCAAACGAGCTTATTGCATACAATTACAACACAACAGAATGGGATATGGCTGTTCCTTTCACATGTCTCTGTGGTTCACCTTCCTGTCTGCATACTATTCGAGGTTACAAGCACCTTACGTCAGCTCAACGCCAAGCGATCCAGCCTCTTATCAGTCCTGCCATTCGAGAGCTCGCAGGGCTGTATTCAGACGTTCAGTTACCTTCCACTCTTGGAAAAAGGGAAGACGGACGGCTATTTGCCAAATCGTACATTCCGAAGGAACACGTTGTCATGGAAATCTTTTCTTTAGATGTACAGCCATCTCAGATTTGCGTGGGTCGAAACTATACCATCCCGCACAACAATAACTACAACTGCGTTTACGTGGAAGGCCGTATCATCTCCTCCAGTACTATACAGCCAGATGAGCCACTTTCAGTAAACTTAAATTATTTTGTGTACGATATGACGCAACTGTTTCCGCGAGCATACTCTGAAGAATGCAAAGGTTTTCGATACATGGAGGAAGCGCAAAAGCAGAAATACTTGTATCTTTGTGAGCCTCCCGTACGGCGGCAGGCAATGCTCGACGGATGGGTGGTCACAACCACTCAGACTGCTTTAACGATCAAGCCAAATGGTGATATGGGTCAAACCGCTTACGCCACTTGTGATATTCAAACTGGGACAACTTTGTTTCATTGTACAGGACTTCTTGTCCCGTTTCCTACAATGTACACAATTTGCGTAGGAGAGCAGCAGCATTTATTGTTTGGTGACGCAGCCGAGTGTATCGCACATCATTGCGATCCAAACGTTCGAGTTAAAGCAAACGGTGATGGTACTTTTGATTTTATCACAGTGAAAGAGATCCAGACAGGCGATATGGTGACTTTCAATTACAATACCACCGAATGGCACATGAATACACCGTTTCCCTGTTTGTGCGGTTCAGAGTTTTGTGCAGGCACCATCAGTGGATTCCGAAGCTTATCGAATGAAGATCGGCAGAGATTGTGGCCCATCACGAGTGACCTGGTAAAGGCACGGTGTAAGCAAGCGATTTAGTGTCATTCAACGAAAAGAATACTCTACTTCAGAAAGTATTTTTCTCTTTAACTGCTATTGGTTGTTACATAACCCTGTTGTAATACAGTCGTCGTTTCTCTGTATCGTGGTGTTCCACTTTATTCTATCTTCCACTTTGTTATTCGTTTAAGAATTCTTTACTGCGTGTTGCAGAAGATGAAACTTTTCTTGCGAAAAGAATCATTTGTCACTGGACTGCAGTATTCCGCCATATGGAGAGTCTGACGCTCTGCAAAGCGCTAGACGTGAAACATTTTTCAGGAGGTTGAAAAAGATTCCTGTTTTGTGTGGAAAAATTCTGTTATCCCTTTGCTTCATTACTATATTAGTATTATTGTCTCTCGTTTGTGTGTTTGGTTGTTGTCTGTTCAGGTTTCCTTTCTCATAATATGTGGAGATAAGGGTGCCAATAGATGATTGCTGATTGGGTCTATTTCAAACTCAGTTAACTTGGGAATTTACATAGAGAAGCGAACTCAAATAATTAAAAGACGAATGAATACTTTGGTGCGGGTATCGCCAAAGAGAAAGCGCATCACGTTTGAGGATAAGATTGAAGAGCCCTTGCCTGGCTGCAAACCCCAGCGGGACAGTGTTGTCACTTACCCTTCGGGAGATGAATCTTTTACGGATGCGTCCGAATCTTCATGGAAGGATTTCGCGTACTCTGCTGCACCCCAGCCAGCAGTTGGTCACTCCTTCTCCTCCGACTCTGTGGTGCTGAGCTTGGCTCGCTCCCATACGTTTTCCGTACCTCTATACCCTGTACGTGAGGAAGACGACTTGCATATGGAACGCCTCTCTGTGGCCAGTGCCACTTCCCCTCCGGTGGCGGTAGACTCCTCTCACGAGGCGGGACTTATAGGGGACTCTCGAGATCTTCTCAACGAAGACGACTGGACGCAGCGCTGCAGTCCGGAAGATCAGCCGACTCAAGATGATGCGTTGAAGCAGCGCGAGGACTACTCCACAGCCCAACTAGTTCCCAGTGCAAGTACTGCGTTACCCAATGGTACCGTCGTCGTGCTCGTCGCGGAGGATTCGTCAGTGTCACCGTTAGGTGAGCTTCTCACTCCAGACACCGCATCTGGAGCGAAAGACAGGCGTTCCGACGACCAAAAAGCCTCTGCGGCGCGGCTTTCCTCGTTTTGGAACAAGACGTGTGAGGCAGGTGCCTTGGCAGCTGTTTCATCGCTCACTTCAGCACTAGGCATTTCACCTCCCTCTGATGTGTCTCGTAGGCTGGAATTTGATTCGCCCGGCCGTGCAGAGCACTTATCCGCTGCTGCGGCGGGGAGGGAGTCCATCTGTGTGCTCTGTCGTGGAGCCGCGTCTCACTTTCCAATGGAGCTGAACAGTTCCGTCGAGGGATATCCGTTGCACACTTTATGTGCTTTGTGGGCGCCAGAAGTGTATTACGACACAGAAACGTCTTCTCTGGTGAATGTTCCACAGTGTTTAGAACGAAGCAGGAACCTTTGGTGTGGTGTCTGTGGAGAAACGGGTGCTTCGATTGGATGCGCAGAGCAGTCGTGCACCAGAAATTTTCATTTTCCTTGTGCACTCACATCAAAGGGGGAGTTGCACCTCCAGACACTTTCATTACGATGCTACGAACACACAAAAAATAATACATGAGTACGGAGTAGTCGGATCGAACTTTCATTAGATCTTTTTGTTAAAAAAACTGTCACATTACTTGTGGTTGACCCAAATATTGCATATATCGTCCTGCTACAACATTCAATGACGTTTTTCTGCACATGAGTAGTGATGTTTCTTTTCCTAATATGTCTTTCTCTTACGCTGTTTTTTGAATAGGCATTTGACGTATTCTGCTCTGATAACTTGTTTTCCGTTGTCTGTTTGTTCTTAGTAAAGCGTGTTATGCTTGACGCATCTTTAGTTAATTCAATGCTGCACTCCAGTGTAGGAGATGGCGTAATTATTTCTCTCTTGCTTAATTCAGAAGGAGAAGTTGTGACATCCGCCATTTCAGATGATCCAGACGGTCAAACGCAGTTTGCGTCTTTTGCGACGATTGCCGCCAACTCGTGGCGTGTGTACGCTCATTGTGATTTAAGTGTCAACGTGAACAATCAAGAGGAATCGGACTCTTTGGAACAAATTATTATTGACCTCCGTACAAAGAAGCTCTGCGCAATGTCTGTGGCCGGAACGTGGGTTGTGGCTTTGGTGTCCTCTGGGCCATTAGAAGTGGGGATATTGAAGTTAAAAACAGCTTCCCTTCAGCGGGCTCTTGATCATCTGTTACAACCCGTGTTGGTGGAATAATCATCATAACAATATTTGTAGTAGATAAAATTATGTGCCGCGGTAAGTGGGCTGCTTTTAGTTCGGGTCTCCACAAGTGTCAGTTCAGCAGTCCGTACGCCTTTTCATGACTTCTTTTCTTTTTTTTTTGTTTGTTTGTTTGTTGGAAGGCATTTCTTCTCTGGTGCTGTCGTTGGAGCCAAGTAATTCAACGATTTACGCCGGGTCTCCCAATGAACTCCAAATTTTCTGTGGCAATTCCCTTCATCAAAACTCGGCTTTATCACTGTCGGATCGGTCTCCGGACTATGCTGCACAGATCAATCCGGACCCCAATGCGATACCACTCAGTACTCGGAAGTGAAGAAACGGTGGCATCTGGAAGTCCGGTCCTAACTTCCTCCTCTGATTTCCTTTCTCCGTCCGAGTCTCTTTCGTACATCCGTTCCATTGATCGCCTGTTGAATTGGGGGAGCTCGTTTGGGAGCCATTGCTGGGGACTATCGTGGACGCCCACCGCGTTGCTGAACAATGCACACCTCAGCTTGGGTCTCGACCCTTCACTCGTTTTGTTTTTCTTCGGTGCGGCGCTTCGTTTAGTAACGCTCTTCTTTTCGTTGTACGGGGAGCGTGCGATGTCCCGAATGATGATCGCACTTCCACGACTTCAAGAGGCTCAGGAAATATATAATCGTTTGAGATCCTGCCCTGAGGTGAGCGCTCTCAGCCTTTATAAGGCTGCCCTCAAATTTCAGCAGAAGCGGAAAGAAGTTTTTCAGAAGTACAAGACTTCCAATTTGAAGTGTCTGGCGCCGGTCGCAGCGGCTCCAGTCTTTATCGTGGGCTGGTCCAACACAACGAATTATTGTGCGTACTTATCGCAGTCGGGTAGCCCCTCTTCTTTTCTAGGGCCCGCTGCCCTTTCCGTTCCAGATCCAACTCTAGTTTTTCCTTTCTTTTGTTGCGCTTTGGCGTTATTAAACTTCGAGTTGTCTTTCTCACAGTTTCATCGAGCACATGGTTGGGCAGCACAGCTAATTTGGGCCGCACGGGCTGGTGCCTTAGTGGCCATACCAATTGTGTCTCATTTCCCTTGTGGAGTCTGTATATTTTTTCTTGGCATGAACCTTGTCGGACTGCTGCAGCCTCTTCTGTTACGGAGTTCACGATTTCGTCGTGTGTTTGGGTTTCCCTCTGCCGAAGACAGCTGTCAAGTCGCTTCATCAAAATGTGGTGCCCTGAAGATTACCCGCGTTCGTTACAATGAAAAGGATTATACAAATGGCGGGCCGTAACAAAGAACTTCAAAAACGCTACTTAAATTCTCTGTGATATAATAACGGATATCCGCAGAAGCTCAATGAAAAGACTTGTAATCATGAATAGTGAATGGTCATGCAGCACTGTTGGCTTAATTTTTCCTTATTTTCCATCCTGTAGAGCATGCTGAATCGCGGTGTCAACGTTTAGTTCGGCGTGGCCACCATGTTTCTTAGCAGTAAGAAATATTTTTTCTATAAAGCCAATCGAGCCAAGCCACTGACGCATCCACTACGACGATGGGTTCCTTTTCTCGCCGGTGCGGCCGTTTTGGGTGGCGCTGGGGTTTACGAGACCGCACAATACATCCGTGCCGATCGTGAAGCCCAGCGGTACGGCGATCAGTCGGGAGAACTTCTCTGTGGAGCGGGTATGGTCGATTTCCTCTCCTTGCTTCCGTTGAACGCAATGTCCGCGATGGCCGGCGTTGTAGCTGGAGATACCCTTTTACCACCGTGGATGCACCAACGGCTCATTCAGTTCTTTGTTTGGCGTTACGACATCGACCTCAACGAAACCGCAGTGACCAGCTTCCCTACCTTTGAAGATTTTTATACACGGCCGTGGAAGCCAGAGAAACGCCCCGTCGATGCAAACGCTGTGCTTATTGCTCCATGTGATGGGGAAGTGCTTTCGGTGATGGACGAGGTCCACAACGATCAACTTGTTCAGGTAAAGGGGTTTTCATACAATGTTTATTCCTTATTCCGATTGAATTCTCCTCCACTTCCAGCGCCACATTGGAAACGCACCCTCGTCGTGATAAAAGTACGTAGGGAAGACTTTCACAGAGTTATTGCTCCTCGCTCCTTCTGCTGCCATGGCTCGGTGTACGTTCCTGGAACGTTACTGCCTCTCTCGAAGGCTTGGTATCACTACATTCCTGGTGTGCTTACCTTGAACGAGAGAGTTGTGTTGCACGGAAGTGATTCGCACACCCCTGTGTATCTCGCTTTGATAGGTTCGGCTCTGAATGGAAAGATTAAAATTTTAATGGATGGACGAATCAAGACAAACACAAGTACCCCACCAGAATATTCTATTCGAACGACGTATAAGTCTTGCCCTCTAGTGCCAAAGGGACATCCTGTAGGTGTGTTTCAATGGGGCTCCACCGTGGTCGTTATGACAGATATTCCTGAAACAGAAGCCCTACGTGTTAAGTCTGGAGACACAGTGAAAGCGGGGGAGGCCCTGACGACTCGGCTCAACTCTTCAAGGTGAAGAGCATCTCACATTTCACAAGATATAACCTCTTCTTCTTCTTTACTATTATTTTTTCAGTGTCTACTTGGAGGAAAGTTTTCTCACCAGTATTTCTCGTAACAATGCCATTTGCTGATCGATTGGATTCTCAACTCACTTGTTTTCTCGAAAAGGAAAAAAAGAAAAACTATGACGTCAAATAGGTTAGGGGAACCCATCGACTTTAAGAATGTCGACAAATTGTATTTTTAGCCGAACTCGGCACACTGAATGAATGCGAAGACACTTCCCGTGCCTTGGACACCAGCTCTTCCAATGGCTGCATCTCCACAGTCCGCACGTATACAGCGGTTTTCTCCTCTCCCACCTCATCAGCCCAAGGGGCCATTCACGTCTGGCACTCCGCAAAAGTATTTCACGATGGATCCGCTAGCTACGATGCTTCATGAAAATCGCCATGTCATTGTTAATCACAACAACGTTCTCTAACGGTCGAACGGGTATTTATTTTTATTTTGCTGCCCTCTTGTATCGACGTCGCCAACCAAATCCTATTTTTTTTTTCCTTTTCTGATAGAAAGCTGGTATTGACACTTCTTTTGTTATTTGGTGCATCACTTTCTTTGTAAGTTATGTTTTTACTGTACTGCTTCACATAATTAACATTTCATCTTTCTTTACGTCCCGTTGCTGCGCAGATACAACTATGGCAGATATCGGACCGAAAATTCCATGGCGTGTTTGGCTGCGCATTCATGGAAAAGCCATTGCTCAAGCAATTCCGTTGTCCTTGCTTATCGTGGTTGAAACCAGAGACATGTATTACAAGGCGCAGTGGCAAGTTCAATCGATTCCACCCAGTTCGTTCCACACTGGTGATGTAATTGCAATTAGCAACAGGTGGTACACTATGACATCATGGAGTCATGTAGCCTATAGCCTACTGAGCAAAGTTCTTCTGAAGTCCAGTTGGGACGACGTTGCCGTCGTTTCCTCCGTTGAGGGCGGCACACCAAAAATACTTTACTGCGATTTTAACGGAGCACATGAAATGCCGCTCGAAGAATTTCTTCAGCAGCGGCGTCCGAGAGGAGCCGCCGTTCGACATTTGGCTCTCGATCATGTATCACCTGAAAAAGAGCTGAGTCCATTGGTATCACAGGTGGTTAAGGAAGAGGTTTTGAAGTTAAAGGCACACCCGTGGTATCTATTCAATGCCAGCTGGCGAACTGGACATGAGCACCAATACTACGAGTTCTGTGTGGGGATGCATGAGCAACGAGTAAAAATTAAAGGGATGATTGCTCGAGGGCAATCTAGAGAGGCCATCGCTATTCAGCAGAAGCTGCTTCGGGATATGGACCTTATGAGAAATCACTTGAAACAGTTCATTCCAACGGTAAGCGCCTTTCGATTGTTTAATGGATCGTTGGTGGCGAGTTTTCTAGCGGCGTTCGGTCTAGTGAACCGCGACGCGCCACCGGTATCACGTTATGTTCCCCAAGACTTTGCACACACTATTCCATTTAACGGTGCAACAGTGCTCAAGGAGCCTATTGTTTTCTTCCGCTTGTAAACACGTACAACGCATTTCACCACAGCGACTGATCAAACGAATGTAAGCTTTGTGTGTCTCCCATACGAATAGAGCAATGCTTTTTGTGTTACGATTGGAATTTTTCTGTCTTTATTTTGGTTGGTTTCTAAGTGGCGTATTCACTTTTTGTATCCTCGTCTGCTTCTCATGACGGGTATTTTTCAATTAACAGAATCAGCAGCTTTGAGGGAAAAGAATGCCGCAGCTTCTGGAGAGCTCACAACGTGGGATGTCAAGATTAGGAAAATGTACATCTTCACCGAAAAGCTTCCTGATATTGTGAGTTTAAATAGCTGGATTCGAGACCGTGGTCCTTCACAGCATCTTGTCTCGTTCAAAGAGGTAAAGCTTACCCCTCTTTTCTTTCATGCGGTCTCAGATGCGTCTGCGATGGCCTCTTGGGGTGATCCTCGAGAATACGTTCGGTTGAAACGGGGTATTTCGGAGGAGGACGCTCGAAAGGTCATTCGGGAGCTTTTGAAAGCTGTACACCATATTCACGAAAGAGGCGTGGCCCATGGTCATATCCGCTGGGAAAATGTACGTCAGCATCAACCGAGCGGACGAGTAGTCATATTGGAACACATCTTACCGATTACGGCCGTCATCCCTCGCACGGCTCTGTCGAACTCCATGTTTCGGCTTGCTGCACCAGAAATACGGCGATACGAGCCGTTTAGCTATCCTGCCGATGTCTGGGCTGTAGGAACGATTTTGCAACAACTTTTACAGCATCACGATCGTGAATACGAAGGAGAAGACTTCGAGGATACAGACCTCTTGTCCCCGCATGTCAACGGGTTAAGTGGACTTGCGGTAGGATTTTTGATGGGGTGTCTGAAGTCGGATCCGAGTGAGCGCCATCCTCTGGATGAGCTCATGTCCCACCCCTTTATCACCAAGGACTCCATCAGCACCGGCATTTTGGACATTGCTAGCGGAGAGGATGAAGAGTCCGATGAAGAATCCCCAGAAAGTCGTTCCGAGAAGTCAGATGGCGAAGTCGAGAGTGATGGCGACAGTAGTAGTGTGGAAGAGGAGGCGGAAGAGCGTGAGGGCTAGCGGAAACGCACTTCAAGGGGAACCCTTTGCTACCAGGGCAATATTTTTTGTACTTCCTGTTGTGGTCGTATATGTTTGTTTGTTGTAGTTCCGTTTCCTCATCTTACTCAATTTACCTTCTTCTTTTTTTTTCTTACTTTTTTTACAAATTACTAACTATTTTTCTTTTGAATTATTAGGTTATACGTTGGAAAACCATGAGTGAAAGTAAAGGGCTCGCATCGAGCAATGAACCTTTCATTTTGTTTTCCTTTGCAGTTGTTTCAGTGCTGCTCATTGTTTTTTACATTCCGTGGCTCATTACCCTAGTGAAAGATACGTACACGTATTATAGCACTCAGAAAAAGACTAAAGCTGTTTTGGAAAATCCTTTACTGGTTCTTTTGGAATCGGCTCTCTATCTTCCTCGTCTCTTTCTCTTTTTTGTGAGAGAGCCAAAGTTGGTTGCGGAGGCGTTCAAAGTAGCTGCAAAAGAAAAGAGTTTTGTTCTCCGATGCCTCGCGCCGAAATTTCTGAGCTTTATCTTCCGCCCTCGTATTTTACTTCCCATCATCTGGGCATTACTGCTGTCGTCTGCGATGTACGTGTCGCTCACCTTTGACCCCCATGCCATTCTCGGTCTCCCAAGAAGTGCCACCACGCCGGAGGTGAAGAAAGCCTACCGCAATTTGGCTCGCCGGTACCATCCGGACCGCAACTCGACCGAGGAAGCTCGAGTGCTGTTCACTCAAGTGCGGCGGGCGTACAAGGCGTTAGTCGATCGAGAGGCGTTTGAAGAGGAAGAGCTGAAAAATTCCCATGAATATTCTGTTGGTGTGGCCCTTCCACACTTCTTAATCTCTAGGGAACATGATGGGCTCGTCCTCTTCGGACTCCTTGGCGTTCTCTTTGGGTTGCCTCTCCTCATTTGGTACAAAATGACCAGCAGCAATAAGATTGAAAAATTGATGAAAGTCATCCGCTCCGACAAGGAGCGCGCGGATCACTTTCTGAAACACTTCGGCATTCCTGAGGATGGAAAGTACGTCGAGCGTCGACTTTCTCGACAGACGGTTCTTCGCGAACTTATTCAGCTTGGTATTTGCCCGAAGAATGTTTCAGACGGTGTTGTCGAAAAGTTTCCGTCTCTCCCGGATTTTATTCAACGTTGTGTAGACGCGGAGCACCAGAAGACATTTCTCCAGAACCTTGGCTTTAATGACAACGGTATCATGCTGCTTCAAGCGCACATGGTGGCGAACGGTATGAAACTGTTGGAAGAATACGAAGCCAAACAAATGCAGTTAGAAAAAAATGTGGACGCTGAACCCGAAAGTCGATTTATCTCGGAGGCTGCATTTACGGCAACGAAGTTTCTTTTTCAACACCACACTGAAGAAGTGGATAAAGCGCTTAAAGAATTATTGGAAATGAACGATACCCTTCCCAGTGCTCGTAGGCTGCTGCGTCTGCATCAAGATATTTACGATAACTTAGATTCCGTTTACACAAAGGGGACTAAAAAGAACAAAGCAGCACTCACGCAGCTAATTCAGTCGCCGCAGCGCGTCTCAGAGTTGGTGGACGGGATTCAGCAAGAAATGATGATGGCTTACCGTCGGCATTACAAGAGTGAGCTGGAGAAACAAGTTCCCAAGCAGCAACTGCGCGCGTATAAGAAGATGGTTAGCAAGAAAGCATAGATTTCAGGCTCTTAATTATCTGAAACTGTACGGCTTGAACTGTCATCGACGTTGCATCCAAATAAAACTATAAACTAAGCTGGAATTACGACCGCGAAAAGACTAAAAGGTCCCAAGAGAAGCAGAGGCAGAGAAAAATAAGTCATTTTAACTTAACCTATTGTTTCACAAGCCATCCAAAAATATTATTAATAATAATAATAAAACTGCACAATTTAAAAATAATCCACGATTCATATAGAAGAACATCAATGGTGCAGTCCATTACGCATACAATAATATCTTTTTTTTTCTTTCTTTCTTTCTTTTCGTGTGCATGTGGTTACTTTTGTAACTGCTTCTATCTATATATTTTTGTTTGTTTATCTTTTGTACCAGTCTCTTACTATTATAGTCCCTTGATTTTTTAAAAAACCCAATCATTGCGATCATGGTCAGTACTCTAGAGTCGAGAAAACTTCCAAAGGGTGACCGTAAACCCAAGCACACGCTGGATAGCACGAAGTCTAAGAAGTCTTCCGAGAAGAAGTGGGAGAAGAAGATGAAAGAAAAGGTGCGAGTTCAAAGAGTTCGCGCATTATCCAAGCAGCTCAAGGATGAAATTAATGAGGAGCAACGCCGTGAAGCAGAAGCCCGTAAAGCGAACCAGCAGCGGAAGATGGACAACGAGAAGAAGAACATGGTAGTTCAAAAGATAAAAAACGAAAAGGCTATCAAGAAATTGAGTCCAAAACATCGTCGTTCAGCGCGTATTTACATGCTTCACGAATTGAATTAGTAACTTCCTTATCTTCTAAAAGGATTTCGGCAAGGATCTTTTTTTAGTATCTCGTTTAAGCCAATGGATCATGACTACGTTTTCTTAAAAACATATGAATATATATTAATGCATTTTTTATTTGTACATCCATTTGAAGTGTAAGTCTGGAATCTTATTTGAATTTTGTGCACCATAAAAGATTTTTCTGTTGTTGTATTTTTGTATGCTGATGTCCGTAAAATCTTTTTCAATATGAAGGTGTTCCTCAATGGAGAGAATTTTGTACACTCCACACACTTGGATGCCATCGAACTTACTGGTCGATGAGGAACAGCAAGGCGGTAAATCGATGGAGTCTTCCAGTACAGCATATGACATTGCTGGTGACCGTTATCCGCCTAACTTTGTGTCAGTAGTATCGACAGATAGTGAGGGCCTTAGTCGTCCCTCCACAGTGCCGTTTATTCAGCACGGTAGCTCCTGTCCGGTCAGTTCGTGCCACTCCGGCGGCGATTGCAGTGCGGCGTATCGCTTTCAACTCCATCTTGAGGACCTTCCGGAGGAAGAGACCATCACGCCGCAGCAGACCAGTCGGAACTCGAGTGCCGCGATAGATGAAACCGGAGGAGGTTGTTCGAGCGGTGAAAACTACTCCACCTTGCTTTTCACTCCTCAAGCCCCCGCTCATATCATTGCAATGCAGCAAAGCTTGGATGGTGAGCTCGCCATGGCTCACGCAGAAGATACCTTCGAGCCGCTCCCATCCGTCACTCCTCTGTGGAACGGGCAGCTGTTCCTAGGGGGCTACCCGGACCATGAGACCCTCCCTAAACTACGATCCATTGGAGTGACGCACATTGTGAACTGCTGCGCCGGAGAGGTCTCCACACCTAAAGAACTGAAAGAGGAGTTTGTCTCCACAGAGTTGCACACTGTTGACCAGCAAGATTATCGTATTCTTTTTCACGATTACCATCGGTTTTCTGAAGTATTGCACAAAATTTTGAAGAACCCTGAATCTAAAGTTTTCGTACATTGTATTGCAGGGGTGAACCGTAGTGTAGTGCTTTGTGCTGCCTTTTTAATGGATACGTTACATCTTAATCCTCTGCAAGCCCTTCAGCTTTTTCGTGAAAATGGCAGAGGACGGGTGCTTGAAAACATCGGATTTAGACATCAACTAGTGGACTTCTTTTTCGAAGAGTTGCAATAGACAGAGAGACAGATCATTGGAAGCCGTAAGGTGGGCTATTTTACGGTAGCCCCTGTTCATGGCGTCCTGGTGAGTTAGAAATCTTGGTAATAGACCCGCGTAAACCACATATCTATAGAATGATCCGAATCATGTGGTCATCCATCTTGTCCCTTCGTACTTGTTTCCGACGGGTGTACTTTTTTTTTTCTTGATAAATATGCAAAAGAAAAAAATAGATGAGTGATGGCAATTCTCTATCAGTGGGGTACCTCTGATGCATACTATTGTTTACTTCTAGAATATACGGCCAATTAAAAGAAAGAGAAGCCTTCGTCTTCTTTTTCTTTTCCTTTTTTCGATGAATTCAGTTTTTGTATAAGTTGATTTCATCTCTAATTCACCCCCCCCTCAATACTTTGTACTCTTCTCCTCTTTTTTTTTTATAGTAAAAAAAGATGGAGGGAAACTTGTAAGCGTGCGTACCATTGATTTTTTTTTACTAGTTTTAGTTTAAGTTTTTGCTGAACTTTTGTTCATCTATAACTTTTTCTTTCGGCGGGCAGCGATTCAAGAAATAGAATGTAGTGTCTGCTGAGTTAACGCCTCCTTGACCGTGATTCCATTAAAAAGGATACTTGAAAGCAAGAAGAAACGATCGATTTGTCTTGATCATCTCTCAGTGCAGTGTTTTGCTTTCAAATGGCACTTTTTCTCTTTTCTTTTCTACGAAAAAATATTATGAGGACTCTTAACATTATTTTTCCTTTCGGATTGAGTAAGAGAAACCTCTGTGTGGTTCGATGGAGCTCATTGATGCTTTCACCTATTTAGTTCGAGGAAATAGCACAAGTCTACTAGATGTGTCCAAAGAAACAAGTTATCTTCTTAGCGACTTGCTGAATTTAAATCCGGAGCTCCACGTGGAAAGTGATACGGGAATCTTTTTGGAGCCGGGAACAAAAGTCCAGTTGCCCGTAAGTCTCCGTTACAGGGCACCCGTCTCCGGACCATTTTTTAATGTGCGACAGGAAGAGAACCGGCTTCAGTGCGTGGATCAGCACATCACTGAGCTGTCGAACCAATATCCTCCACTCGCCCTTCCGCTTAGAACGGTACGCAGTAAAACAGAACAAATTTTGGATGTGGCGTACGTGGAGGCGGATCGTCAATTAGAAAGAGTAGAAGCTGCGTTAGCTTCATTTCACGACAAACGCAATGGCTCCAAGCAAATTCATCACTTAGTCGATGTCTCCGCTGTGAAGCGAAAGCAGCAGGAGCTTGAGGAAAAGTTTTCGGAGACGTTTGTTCCGTTGGAATCATACAAAGCAGAGTATTCGATACATTTTACCAACCAGTTCTGCAGTTCAGCACATCTATATGCCTTCCCTGGCGATGGATGTTGCAGAAGTTCTCTGGATGCTCATGGAACCAAAGACGATTGTATACAACACACTCATAGATGGGAATTCGCTTTTTGTGGCTCCAATAGCTATGAGGAGCAAGAGGTGTGGGCTGTCCTCTCCTGTCAGCCAATCACGGCTCTGTTTAACGCCATACATTGCCGTTTTCGTGACGTTTTGCCTGAGTTTAATTCCTCATTTGCTTTTATATCCGGGGCATTCTACGTTGACGGTGAGAAGGACATTTCCGAAGCAGTCCGCCACTTTGACCCGACTGGTCTATGCGATACCAATGCATCGTATCATCGTTGCCCAGTGTTACCAGGGAAAGAAACCACTTTTGGAGATTTGAAGTTGCGTCGTGGAGAAATGTGTGTGTTTAGGCATTTTGGGAAGTGTGATCATTATTTTTATTTACAAGGTGTTTCGAAGTTGTCATCGGTTAGTGCAAGTATCGACATTGGTCAATACCCTCACCGAATCGCAAAAAAGAAAGATCGGGTTATGTTGTGCACGTCATGTCAGAAATGCCCCTCCACCGTAGCTTTATACCCGAAGGAGGAGAACGACCAACTAACCCTCAATA
Source organism: Vickermania spadyakhi (assembly GCA_030849815.1). NCBI lineage: Eukaryota > Euglenozoa > Kinetoplastea > Trypanosomatida > Trypanosomatidae > Vickermania > Vickermania spadyakhi. The sequence continues at coordinate 73,673 of JASAOA010001791.1, forward strand.
GTTCACCACGGTATTACTGTGAGGCCTGCTACGAACTGATGTCTGGCACTTCTTTATTAAGTGGAAATTATCTGAAAATTGTTCCATCTGTACGAGGAGAATACTTTACCTACTAGCGTTTTTGAAATATAAGAATAATAAACTGTGAAAAGAAATAGATAAAGCGCTTCTCGGCGTTAGCTAATTCCTCCATTTAAAGCTGTACTAATTATTATTATTTTTCTCTTTTGTTTTTCGTCGAAATTCATTTTTATTATCTTCTTGTAAAGATGGTCGAATCGTGTCTTACTGTTTCGCCACCGCTGTACTTTTTACATGTGTAACCAGTGTTGGATGATGAATTGCTACGAACATGAAGCTAATACGAATCTTTCGTGTGCTTCCCTGAATGAGAGTGCCTCTAAAAGTCTCGTAGCATATGGAGATGTTAACGGGAAAACCACTCTGTTCGCTTTTGAATCAGGGTTTCCGGAATTCACCCTGCCACCTCTGACCTCCGCTGTACGGTCACTGCATTTCTTTCGCTCAACACTCATCGGTGGGGATCAAAAAGGATCCGTTCACATGTGGGACGCACAGCAGGGAAAGTGCGTTCATACCTTCGAAAGGCTTCACAGCGGAGCCGTTACCTCTCTCGATGCTCATTGCGCAGGAAATTATTTTGCCTCAGCCTCAGAGGACAAGGTCGTGCGCATTTGGGACTTTAGAAGCAAATCATGCGCGCAGTCGTACAAAAATGCAGACGCACCACTTAACGCTGTTGTTTTTGCTCCACATACCAATGAAAAAAGTATTGTCACAGGTAGTGCGGATGGTATGCTACGTATTTATAATTTAGCTACCACAAAAATGGAGTCCTCCATGAAGTTTGAAGGTGGGCCTATCACGTGCGTTCAATTCTACTCAGAAAAAAAAATGATAATCGGGAATAGCGCTGGCGTTGTTGCCGTTTGTGAAACGAAACCGCTTCGCGTTTTATTTGAGTCCAATCTTCTTCGATCTTCTGTGGATTGTATCGCTTGTAATGGAAAGAATGCATTTATTGCTGCCCGCAACAAATTAACTGTGATTGATTTAGAAAGCATCGCCACAAATTCCATTATAAAGAAGTATGCCACAACGTGGGGTTCTTTCGCAGCAATCACAAGTTATGGTCATGACGAAATTCGGGCGGTGCAAATAGAAGGTTCGAAGGGATCTGCGTGTAAGTTCACCACTGATGCTTTGGTAGAAGGAAACCCATCAGTAAGGAAAGATGGAAGTATCGTCTATCGAGCCGAAGAAAAATCACCGTTAGGAATCACTGAAGTCATCGAAGATGGTGAAGAAGTTGTTTTAACGCTGAAATCGCGTCTAGAGCGAATTAGACAAATTCGTCAAGCGTGGCAGTGCGATCCAGCTGCAGCAGTGAAACGTGTTCGACAAATTGCTGTTTCTGAGTGTGATACGAGCTTACTCTGTGATCTACTGATGGGGATCCAGAAAAGCTGCTCAACTCCAGGGAAGGTGAGTCTAAATGAAATACCGTGCGTACTGAAGCTTGTTGAATATACTTTTGAAGCAGAGGAAACGGAGCTGACTTTGCTAGGCCTGGATGTCGCCAGGCAAATGGTGGTAGAGTTTGAAAGCAAGTTCCCGCAATGTGTTCGACGTGGAATTGGCAATGACCCTGCTAAACGTTACTCAATCGTACGGGCCGCTTTTACCGAATGTGCTAATGGAGTCTTATCGTTAGTGGCACGAGGAGATGCTGTTGGCGCTAACGCTCGGTTATTAATTCAGCAAATGCCAACGTAGCCGTGTGGTCTACACTTATACTCTTATCCGCTTGTGCTTCTTCTTTTACTTGGGTTCCGATCAGAAAGAAGTAGAAAACATCCACCGTCTGAATGTTGCTACTCACATAAAACTTCACCAATTGTTTTTCTTTATATTGTTTCTATTTCCTGTGCCTTGCGTACATTGTATTCTCTCTCTCTGTGTTTCTCTCTGCTGTTTTAAAAATATTATTATTATTATGTAGTCGTGCCTGTTACTGCTGTTCCGTGTTTCAGTGTGTTTATCTGGTGTGTTTTCTATATACTGTATAGATTCTGCTAGGAAAACGATGCCGGTGAAAACTTTTGCTCAAGCGGAAAGGGATAAGCTGATGCGGGAAAGAACGATCTTACCCCCGCTGAGTGAGAGTCCTTTTGGCCCATTTCCTAATGCATCAAAAGCCAAAGCCACTTCTGGCCCTGAAAATGTGAAGGTGACCATCTCCGCTGCAGCGAGTGGGAGCAAGAAGCGCGGCGCGGCGGCGGTCAGTGCTTCTCTTCCTCCTCCCATGCCCCAGAAGCAGTTCAACTCGGATATTTTCCTGGGACACACCGGTATTGGGGGCATGACGGTGAGCACGTTCAAAGGTCGTGGCGGAGCACAAACGTCTCTCAATGACGGTCGATTTGGTGACCCATCTGGTCCTGGCTCGGCAGGAGCGTTCTCCAAGCACAAGATTCCGCCAACAGAATTCCGCCGACACTACGAACGTGGTGACCTTCCTCTTTCGATTCAGCACGCCGCCAGTAGAACGTTGCTGTGGAAGGTGGATGTATCGAAATTGGATTATCATCATTACCTTCCTATTTTCTTCGATGGGCTCCGAGAGTTGGAGCAGCCATTTGCATTTGTCGCCTTTCAAGGTTGCATGGATCTGCTGGACCGTGGTGGTTCAAAGATTCTTCCTACGGTGCCTCAGCTGATCATTCCGATTAAAACTGCATTGAATACCAAGCATCCCACAATTATCATAAGTGTCATGAAAGTGATTCAAAAACTTCTAGTTAGTGGTGAGTTCATTGGCGAGGCCCTGGTACCTTATTACCGTCAAATTCTACCAGTTTTTAACCTTTTCAAAAGCAGGACGAAGAACCTAGGGGATCGCATGGATTTTGGGCAGCAGAAGCAACGCGACATCAGCAATTTGGTCAATACAACTTTGAACATGCTCGAGAGATACGGTGGTGAAGATGCGTACATTAACATCAAGTACATGGTGCCAACGTATGAGTCGTGTATGTAAGTGTATACTTATATCTTCTCTGGTATTCTAGAGACTTTTGGATAGAATGTACGTGTGGATACTCCACAGTATATGTAAATACTTCTCTTGGCTTCATGCTTTCTACAAAATAAAAACAATAAAAACAACTAGCCTCATAACAATGGAACGTGAAAATGCCGAACGTCTTTGAATGCCAGTGTGCTCTAACGGTTTTCATTCCAAATTGTTATTTTTATTTATTTAATTTAATTTTTTTTGCTATTTTTTTGTTATTTTTACTATTTTTTTTGCATGGTTATTGTTATTTCTAACTAAGTATCGTAATACCTAAGCGCCACAGAGCCGTCGGCACCCTCCAGCGTAGGAATCTTTCCGCTGCCGTTTCAGCACCGTTCCAGACCGAGAGAGATTGGCCGTTCGCCTCTTCGTATACCCATTGTCGACAGCCAACTGGTGCTTTCACACCACGTTCATGGAACCTATAAGTCATTTCCAAGCCACATTTCACAGTCCTCAGTATGATGACAGTTGCTCAAGTGATGATCCTACAAAACAACACGCATCTATTTTTCTGAATCGATGTGCTGACAACGTTTTTAGATATTCTGATGGGCACCTGTCTTTGAGCAGATGGGTGGGTGAAGTTTGTTCACCCCGTAGCGGGAACTGTGCGTCGTGGACTGCGTGCCGAGGTGATGATCCTACAAAACAACACACATTAAGTATGGAATTCTCTCTTCGAATCACAATTCCAAATGCATTGTGTACTGGGTTCGAAAAAGAATCAAATGCGAGCGGCCCGATCCATAAGTTGAGAGAAACCACGCAGGGGTTGACAAAGTGGATCACCGGCACTCTCGGCACAAACGTCGGATCCGCACCGCACAGCGCCGAATATAAATCTGTTTCGTTAAATCTCCCACTTCTCGAATACGAATGGAAGGATCTGAAGCTTAACTTATAGTTTCCACCGTCCTGCGCAATCAAAAAGTACCAGCCCGGCAGTTTCTTAATTTTATTCCAAGAAAAGAAGTACGGGGGATCCTTTTTTAATACGTTACTATTATTATTTTGCTTTTGTTTTTGGCTTTCACTGGTTTGCCCCAGCACTCAACATGCAGAGGTGGAATTTTGAACCCCTGGCCACCCCCTCTGTTATATTCCAAGTGATTGCCTCGTGTTTTGTCTCCCATACATTTCACTTCCAGACACGATCGATCAGCGTAAGAACTTTTTGAATTTTCTCATGTATCCTTGAAATCCTTCCTCATCTTTTTTCGACAGACATCGCGCCAGTTTATTTTAAGCCATCGGCTTTTTTTAATCGAGTAAAAACAAGCGTTAACTTCACTGAATCCGGACACTGCTTTGTTTTTTTGGTTCTTCATATCCGAAGATGAATTGGAAAAGTAAGTAGCGTGGCAGGGGCATTTTTCTTCATTACCATTCTCCAATTCTTCAGCGGGGAGAATCCGGATTTTTCCCCGCATTTCTTGTTTCCTATAGCCTGAATTACGAAAAAGGGAAAAAGTAAAGAAAAGAGGTGCCGTGACCTTTCCAAAGGGGATTCAATCAGAATCGGCTCACTTCGGAACAAACGGCCATAGCCAAGCGTATTTTCACCGTGGCCACCGAAGCCCGAAAAAGGGGCGGCGGTTGATTAAACTTATTTTGGGGTTTCTTTTGGGGGAAAGGAAGCCGTCAAATGGTACGGAGGCACTCGCGTAATCAAATGCTTTTGACAGAACTTTTACGAATCTCTACCGAACTCAAATGTTCAAAGGGAAAGTAATCAATAAAAGAAAGCCGAATCCGAAAAAACATATGGGCAGGATAACGCTCGAGGGTGCGGGATGGTGGTTGGAACCGGTTCCTTTAGGTTTGGATGGAACTGGGTCTATTTGAATACCCCGATAAATGAAGAAAAGGGTAAAAAGAAAATGCATCGATNTAAGAAGTTCATCTTTATTTAGGGTATACGACAAAAGAGAAACTCTACGAAAGGGAGAAAGCTTAGCCCTAGCCCAAGCTTTTCGCCGCTCCCCTTCGCAATGTCTTCGTTGGTCGGTAAAAAACCACGTGAAGGATTGTCAGCGGGGTTAGAAGACGAACGTATGTAATAAATTCTTGGGGTGATGGCAAATTTGTCAAAAGTAGCATATATTAGAGATATTTCAGTGGCCAAAGCATCAGATTTTGTTAATCCTTTTTTTAATGCGCCTTGGACTGACGTGTTGTCGATGCATATGTCGATGCAGCGCTTTTTTAATAGATGCGCAAAGGAATAGAGTGCTAGCAGAAGAGCGCGCGCTTCCGCCTGCATAATGTGATACGGTGGTATCTGCCATTTTCCTTCCGCCACCAAAGGGGGCCCCGTGTCAGAAAACAGCACAGCTCCCCAACCCGTTAGCGAGGAATCCGTAGTCAGTGTGAAAGTCGGGGGTGGAGGTTCTGGAGGAATAAACCAGGGATTGTTTCGACACAGTACGAAATATAATTCGAGAGCCTGCAAGTAATTTGCATGGGACAACTGAACCACATGGTGTAT
>JASAOA010001792.1:0-32431 GCA_030849815.1 Vickermania spadyakhi
CAGGATGTGCTGGACGGCATGCGGCGCACCACCACAGAGCTTTCTCGCATCTCGCAGCAAGAGGATCGCTACACGGCGGAGCCCACCTCCATCTCCGCACTGTACACCCCACGCCCCTCTGGCGCCACGCTGCCGCCCCTACTCTCCACTGGCATTCGCTACAGTAGTGTCTTCTCGCAGCGCAGGAGCGGCAGCAGCAGCAGCACCGAAGTTGGGGTGGAACAGAAGGACGCGTCGTCCCAAGAACACGCGGAGGAATCACCGCGGAGAGAGGACCGTCGCTCCTCACACCGCCACACCGGCTCGTACGTTCTGCAGCATCATTTGCCAGACGCCGTCTTGGCACCCTTGACGATCCAAATTGGAGTGATGCCCCTTCCAGGATCGGAGGCGTCCAACGCGGGGCTGCAGACCAGCGTGCACACCCTCCCAGCCCGGGAGTTCTTTCAACTCCCGCTCGCCTGCCCACTCGACGCTATGGCAGCCATCGATGACCCTTCTTCAGCGGGAGAGGTGTCCGACGGCTCTCGAGCGGCGCGGGGCGGTTCCAACTTGCAGTCTCCGGTGCCGGTGACCGAATATGCGGATATTGTGGGTTGGAGTGCTGTCCTGCCGGAGGTGTCGCTCCACACGGAGGAGGCCTCCTTAAGCTGGTGGTCCTCCTTCGTGACCTTGCATAACGAATCGCTTTCAGCCGCGAACGCCATTCGGTCTTCTGCACCACCAGCAGCTGCTGGAACGCCTTTAAGGGCTACCGCCTCCGTCACAGCGATCCTTTCGCCATTTACTTAAAGCAAAAGAAAAATAAGAATAAAAATAATAATTCACCTCGAAAGATAGAAGAAGACTGCAGAGAAGAGCGCTGCGTTCTTCAAGCACACTGTAGCGCTCCCGTTTCGTTCTTCGTGAAGATGACGTGGAGAATGAATAGGGCTCCGCAGATGCATCATTCCGGCACAGAAAAATGCCTCTCCGTAGCCTCTTTTCTTTGAGTACGACGGTTTGTGCTTTCCATCCTCCTGTCTCTCATGGGGGAAGTATCGAGTACGTAGTTCGAGTGCAATTCTGTACACCACAAAAATACAAGTTTTTTAACAAAAAAAAAAAATATATATAGCCATGGATCAACCTCCTTGACATCAAACCCAATTCTTCTGATGTATCTGGATGTTTTAGTTTGCTTCCGCCATTCACTCTCACTCTCGGAAAGGAGGTACACAGACGCTATTAATCTCCTTCTTCCTTTCATAAGCTTTAGCTATTGTTATTTTTTATTCCTTTCGGACTGTTCTCTGTCATATTTTTTTTCGTGGAAGAAGTACACACAAAGTGCCGCTGCTGATGACTTCCAGTACGCCAGCGATCCGGAGTGACAGAACTGCCTTGTCGTGCCCTCTGCGTCTGGAGCGCGATGCGCACTACAACCATTTTCAGAATGCTCAGCAGCTGGTGGTCCAGAGCCTCGTTCAACTGCAGTCCTGGTTTCCCCCACAGTCTTCTTCCCCTACTTCCAGGTCTGGCCCAGTCCGAAGAAAAGGCTTTAGCACAAATCCGCAGGACACCGAGCGATGCATGCCTTCGCTCCATCAGAATAATAACTCGGCTACCACAGAGGGCTGTGGGACACGTCAAGCACTTGTGGAGTGCTTACAAGCCTTCTTTGCCTCGCCACCCAGTACTTCTCATGACAGTCGCAACGACACCAACGCGAAGGAAAGGGAGGGGGGGAAGACTTCCAACGCGTGTATTCCTCAAGAGTTGGTTGCTCAGTTGCACGAACAGCATCAGAGCGGCACTCCACTGACGACGACTCTCCTGGTACAACTCCTTGTACAGCCTGTGCCCTCTCTCCTCCCTCACTCGCTGGCTCCTCGTCCACCCCCTCGAAGGGACGAGTGTTCCGCTTCACAGCACACAAAACGACAGCTGCCGCAGACACCTGTGACGTGGAAGGCACTCATACGCCAGTCACGAGAGCGTCTCCTCGCCGCCTCTCCCTTTGGTCTGGAAGATGGCACGGGGCCTTTCGGCACGGGCCGGCGTAGTGCAGGTCCTCGACGAGCACCTCGGCGCTCTTCTCTAGCGTATCAAGACGTGCCGGTGCGGGTGAAGCGGATGGGCGTGTCTGGCATCTCCTTTGAGATGAAACAGTGTCGTCTCTCCCTTTCTGCACTGTTACCCTCCCTTGTGTTCCGTGAAGTCTCCACACATGCATGTCCGTCAGCCGCCACTCTTCCAGTCCATGGAGCAGCGTCCAAGAGCTCGTCCAGTCTGATGGCGTCCTCCACAAGAGAACTACATGCCGAGGCACCCTCACCCTCCTGTCCAGTCCCACAGTCACAGCTCTCTTCCCCTGCGGTGGTCCACCTCCCAACTCACCGTGTAGACGAATGGTTGTATCCAAGAGAGCGGGAAGTCCTCCACGCATGTCTGATGGCTTCCTCCTCTTCTGCTCTCGTCTCTACACCGTTGGTTCCTACTCCGGAGCAGAGGAGTCTTTCGAACGTGGCAGATCGCACATCCTCAATATGCTCACCAGAGCCGATTTCCGTGTTTCAACTCTTCTTTCCATTGAATTTTATCACAGAGAACTAAGCCGAATGTGGAGGATAAGGTGGATCTGTGTTCTGTCGTGTATGAGGAGGAGCGAGAGGTGTACTGGTTTAAGGGGGGGGGGGAAGAGACCTTCAACCATGACAGGCATGACAGATGCAGTCGGAATCGTCCTTTTTTTAATATTACTTCTTCTTTTTTTTTCAGGTTTGTGAGTTGCAGGTAACGTTTTTTTACAGCAACGGCAACGACCTTCTCTTTTTCTTTTTTTCTGCTCTCTATTATTTTATGTTTTTTTTTTTTGTTTCTCAGATACCATATTATTATTATTTTTCTGATCTCTGAGAGAACGTCATCACTGCAATTCTATCAACAGCCGTATTCAATCATTATTAATTACTATTCCGTTCTTTTTCTCCCTTTTGTTTCGTGTCTTCTTCTTGTTTGATGGTGACGGCGTCTGATACAGTACACACGAGCGCACTCGTCGGTTTTCTCTCATTATTAAGTTTTGTGCGAACATTATTAAAACGCACTTCTTTCTTAGTTACATTTTTTTTTTTACGGGAAATAAGCATTACTGAATAACACACACACACACGAACAACTGTTCCTATTTCACAACAGAAAAAGGAAAATTTTCTTTCGCTCGTGTAACGAACCGAATTAACAAATAAACATTTAGCGATCTATAATTTTAAAAAGAGAAAAATATTTCATCATTCTAAAGATACCACCACACACACAAATAAAAATACGAAATGGCAGGTATTTTGGACAAGGATGTCTCACGGCATCAGTCGTTTCACCGGCGTCTCCTGAGCGAGTATGACACCACGATTACACTGGAGCACTACATTGACTACTTCGACTTGAAGAAGTTAGCGAAGAAGATCGAGAACACGGTGGCGAAGCTCTCGGGGTTCAAGGACGCCCAGACGCAGAAGAAAGTACGCCGCTCCGGGAGTGCCCTCCTGCTATTGCAGGACAGGGACTTCGATGACCGGGAGGAAGTGAGCTCCTGCTCCTTGAGTTCCACCATGTGTAAAATGGGGGCACCGCGACGCTGCAGTTTGTTGAAGGAGGGCAGTCCCAGCAAACCCAACGTTCCCCTCAGTCCGCACCCGGTCGGGTTGGCTGCGGCCCTTTCCTGCTCCGGTCCGCAGGATTCTGCGTTGCTCGAGGAGCGTCAGACCCTTCAGACGGAATTCTTCGTGCGGTTAAACCAGACTTTCAAAAAGGTGTGCCAATACCTCGCTGGGATGGAGAAGAAGATGCAGCTTCAGCTAGCGGAAATGCGGCAGCTGACAGAGCGAATGATTCAACAGCACCGAAATCAGTACTACCTTCAGGAGATCTACGTGCAGCTCCAAGCTATTGACAGGTTCCGATCCTTGAATCTGATTGCTTTACAGCGAATATTCTACAAGTTTCTCACCCGGTGCGCGCATGACAGTCTTTCTCTTCAGGGAAAGGTCGCACAGCTCAACGAACGCGTTCAGAGATCGGGATTGGTGCGACCCTCCATCGACCTGCGGGGCTTTCTGCTAGAGGTGATTAGCGTGTACGGCATTGTCCACCGTCTCACGTACGAGACCGCGATTGAGCAGCTGCGACAGTATGAGGCACGAGTGGGTGCCAACACGTCGCGCATTGTGGCCCCCAGTGAAACCTTCTTCTTTAACAATGTGCTGCCCTTGCAGAAGAGCTCTGGGGCCTTCGCTATTAAAATCTTCGCTGGCTCGAGCGCAGAGCTGATGGAGAAGATGCTCACACAGGTCCTCCGCTGTCCTCGCAGTGGAAACGACTCCAACATCTGTTCGCTGTTTCCTAATGGGGAGGTGCGCCTGGACCTCTCAAAGCCCGTCCGTGGCGATGACGTCTTCATTGTGCAATCCACAGAGCACTGTCGCCGAAACGGTCTCACGATGAACGGCTCCTTGATGGAGCTGGCACTCCTCATCCACAGCGCCTGCCTCGCCGGGGCACAGCGCATCACAGCGGTGTTGCCGTACCTGGGCTACACCCGCGACACGGTCTCCATCGCGGCCATTGCCGAGATCATCGAGTTGATGGGGTGTCACCAGATTATTACCGTCGACCTCGATAGCGAGCAAGTCGAGGGGTGCTTCACCATCCCGATGGAGATTGTGTCGGCGAAAATGGAGTTTGTGCGCTACATTGCGAAGCAGCTCAAGAGCGAGGGGAATGATTTCACGGAGATCACCATCGTCGCGCCACGAGACTTGTATTTGCGTCGAGCGAAGGAGTTCGCGGATGCCCTGATGCGGGAGGAGGGGCTGCACACGGAGTCCCAGTTCGTGTCCGTCTGCACCGCCGTACGGCGTCAAAACCTCGGGGAAGAGGACGAGGACGAGGACGAGGACTCGCCGAACGGTGTTCTCTCTGCCAGAACAGAGGAGGAGAAGCGCCTCAGCCAAAAGGAATTTCCTCACATTGCTTCACCGGGTCCGCAGCACAACACCGCGGTGTTTGAAACCCCGTCCAGTAGCCCACATCTCCCTCTCCTGGAGCACGACCAGGTGCGAGCCAGTGCCAGCAGCTTCGACGCACGCAGCGATATGCTCAGCTCACCGCTCTTCAGGGACCGCAACGTGACCACCTCCGGCATCGAGCACGCTCTGGCGGTGAATGAAAGGGGTCAGCGTGCGATCATCCGCCGAAAGAAACACGACATGATGACAGTGGCGGACTGCGAGGACGACGAGCGGAGCATGGAGAATATCCGTCTGGTGGGGGATGTCAAGAATCGGTTGTGTGTGATTGTTGACACAATGATCGACGAGGCGGTGGACATCGCTGCCGTCTCGCGGTGCCTCTCACGTAACGGGGCAAAGCGAGTGCTCGTCGTCGCCACACATCCCATTTTTTCTGGACGGGCGGTGGAGCGTATCAAGAACTCTCCGGTGGATCTGGTCATCGTCTCCGACAGCATCAACCAGGACGAGTACATGAAGGACCCGAAGCTGGCGAAGAAGCTGCGCATTGTCCCCATCTCACCCCTTCTTGCTCTCGCCATTGAGAAGATTCATACCGAAAGCAAGCTCTCCATGTTATTGTAAAGGAAGGAGGGAAGTTGGACACGGAGAGAGGAGCCAGGACGGTACCTGTGTGAGGTTGATCGGTATTTTAATGTGGTGCTAACGGTCGCTTTGGATTATCCTGATGGTTTTTTCGGCTGTTAATACTCCTTCTTTAATTGTTTTTTTTGGTGGGGATGGACTTCAAGTTTTTTTTTTCTCTTCCCCTTATCGTTGTGATTTAACATTCTTGAAAAAAACACTAAATACCCATCGCGCCAATGAAAGAAGGTGCACTTCATTACCCGTTCCGCTTCTGCACAGGAGCAGGAGTTTGCCTTCACTTTAATACTTCGTTGTGGTTGGGTCCTTCTTTTCGCACAGCACATTTATATCTAGTTTTTGATCTAACCATTTTACAGAAAAACAAAGGGGTTAAAAAACACCTTCCAGGACATTAACGGGTGTTGAGTTGACAAGACGAAATAAATAAAATTATATAATTTAAAATCATATAATAAAAAAAAAGGAAAAATATCCCCTAGAAGTGGCACAGTAAAGAGAGAGTTTCTGAAGTCTAACGTTTCAGTGTTTCGTTGGGGTGGCGAAGGACTTCCTGATAAATCTGTTCAACACGAGGGAAGAAATACGACGAAAATGATTTATTTCACACTTTCTGTCGTGGTGTATTTATGTGCAAGCAGTAAAATGACAGCTGGTTCTCTTCACGAAGGGTGAGGAATCAACTCCAATATTATGACTTTTAGTTTCTGTTTTGAAAAAAAAGTAGGATATGAAGAATTATAATAATAATAATAATGATAATCATAATTAAGCACCCCTATACGTACGTCTTCTGACTGAATGCATGAAGAAGTCCTATAGAGGTAGTAAACCTCCCCTCTCTTTACTTTTGTTTTCTCTTCTTTGATCGCGAAATGAGGAGTCACGTAATGTCGCCTTGGCCTACGAACTCTCCGATAGGTGATTTTGCCATCCTCACCACAGCGCTGGAGCCTGATGGTAACCTCATTCCAAAGCGTGCCCCCCCCTCCACTTCCTTCTTCCCATCTATCCAAAGGTGAAATCAGACATATCCACAATAGACGTTCCTGAGAGAAAATCGGGAAAGACAATCCGTGGTATATATAGATATATTGAAAAAAATAAACACTTTCTACTTAACTGCACCGCTAACTCCTTTCCACACTGAAGTGAAATGACAAACTGCGACTAGAACAGCCGAAGTATTTACTCCGAGCGTTCGAACACTCTTGTTCTTCCTTCTTCTACTTCCCCCCCCCCCCCCCTCCCTCCCTCGCATTTGCTGGAAACTTTTTAACGTGAAAGATCTACATCATTTCGCTCATGTCTTCCACACCGCCCGCAGCGGTGACGCCCTTACCGTANAGACATATCCACAATAGACCTTCCTGAGAGAAAATCGGGAAAGACAATCCGTGGTCTATCTATTTATATATAGATATATTGAAAAAAATAAACACTTTCTACTTAACTGCACCGCTAACTCCTTTCCACACTGAAGTGAAATGACAAACTGCGACTAGAACAGCCGAAGTATTTACTCGGAGCGTTCGAACACTCTTGTTCTTCCTTCTTCTACTTCCCCCCCCATTTGCTGGAAACTTTTTAACTTGAAAGATCTACATCATTTCGCTCATGTCTTCCACACCGCCCGCAGCGGTGACGCCCTTGCCGTACAAGCAGATCATCCCGCTCGTATTTGTCCTCCTCAACGAAATGATTTGCATGGGAATGCTCTTTCCCATCGTGGGCTTTCTCGTGGCGAAGCTCCGCGGTGTGACGGTGGAGGAGTCCGGCTACATGTCCGGCATCCTGCTCGGGGTGATGATGCTCGGTCAGATCGCCAGTGCCAAGACGTGGGGTCACCTCAGTGATGTCTACGGCCGCCGCTTCCCTCTCATCAGCGGACTACTCACCAGTGGTTTCGCCGTGCTCTTCTTTGGGCTGAGTACGAACTTTTGGCTCTGTGCATTTTTCCGCTTCTGTCAAGGACTGTTCAACGGGAATGTGCTGGTGGCGAAGACCATGATTGCGGATATCACGGATAAATCAAATCAAGCCAAGGGCTTCGCACTCGCTGGGTTCACGTATGGCATCGGTTTGATCATCGGCCCTGCGATGGGCGGGCTGTTGTACGACCCGGTGAACCACATGCCGTCGCTGCACCTGAGCCCGGACGGGATCTTCGCCTCGTGCCCCGCGCTGCTCCCCTCGCTCGTCATTTTTGTGTACTCTATGGTGGGAATGGTGGTTTGCACGGTCTTTCTGAAGGAGTCGAACCAGAAGGCGAAGCCGCTCCCCCGGTTTGTCAAGTACATTTACCCGTGTTTCTGGAAGGAGACAGAATTCTTCGTCCCGCCAGAGGCAGAAGTCGTGCAAGAGCGCCAGGAAACCAACACCGACGACGATGACGACCCACGCCGCGCTGTGGAAGCGGAAGAGACCGAGCGTCCCGACGCGGTGCGCTCCCCCACCAGCATCAGTGTCGTTGTGGCGAACGAGGACGAGGACTCCCGATTCGGCTACCAGCAGGCGTTCCAGCACCCCGAGACCAGGTTTATGCTCCTCCTGTACATGATCTTCGCCGGCGGGGATACGTTGGTGAATGAAACGTTCCCGTTGTGGTGCATCGCCTCCGTCTCGGTGGGAGGATTCGGCTTCCGCTCTGATCAAGTCGGCTTTTTACTGCTGGCCAACGGAATTCCGTGCCTGTTGTCCACGGTGGTATTCCCCATGGTTTTCGCGCGTTACACCGATAAGGCAGGTCTGTTCCGGTTCGCTGTAGTCGTTGTCGCAGGCTCGGTTTTTGTTTTACCGCTCACGTATTATCTCCCCCACGGCTGGGTGGCCGTGACGTTGCTCCTCATCTGCCAGTTCACTCGGCAGCTGGTGGCGAACTGGTGTTTCGCGTTGTGTACCATGCTCACTGCCCGAAGTGCACCAGAGAAGTACGTCGGCGCTGTCATGGGCATCAGCCAGTCGGTATCTGCCATGACGCGCGCGTGTGTCCCTTTTATCTTTACGCCCCTTTTCGCGTGGTCCATCAGTGGCAATCACATGTTCCCCTTCAACCACTGCCTCACGTTTCTCATCGGAAGCGGTTCAGCGGTAGCCTGTTGGTTCCGAATGTACATGGTATCCTGTAATCCAGAAGGGAAGATCAACGTTCTGGAAGGCGGTATCGCAGCGACGTTTCAGCGACTCGTCGCGGGAGTGAAACAGTATTTCAGCGGGTAAGATGTTATCTGTTACTCTCATTTGTTGCTCGTGTGCTAGGGTTTCACTGCTCTTTGGGTTTCCAGCTACACGATACAAGACGCAGTTAGCCCTAATTCGTCCAGCACCTCTCCGGCGAGAAGACAAAGCTAGAGCACTTTGATTGCTTTTATGTATGTTAGTACTGTTACGTCGTTTCGATATATATATATATATTTATAAGAACTCTTTTTTTACTATTCAAGAGCTTCATTATATATATATGGTGTACACTCGCTGTTGAGCTCCACAGTGATTGTGTGTGAGGTGTGCTTGAAAACGAAAGCATTTCCGACGGCAGGTGCACGTGTAGCCGTCTAAAGCTGGAATGTTGAAATGTGTCGACCTGATGAATACGTTTCGGGCAAGGAGACGCTCCATATTATATTTGGTGTGAGGTTTGCCGAATTATTATGGATCCTGCAGAGTTATTCCTCATTGGCTTCTCGAGTCGATAGTCATGTTGCTGTTTTTTTTCGGATTTGAATGTTGGACTACACACAAACATATGTATAGAAGTGTGTGTGTCTATACTCCGTGGGAAGTGCAAACTGGAGCGTCAAGAATTCGAGAGAAACGTGTTGCCTAACACAACGTGGACAAGGAAGAAGAGGAAGAAAGAAATACGTGGATGACGCGTAAGATTGAAGTAAGCAATGTGGGTGAGTAGTCTCAGTGACGCCTGCTGTATTTTTTTTGCTTTTTATTATTTTTTTCCGGTTGATTTGGAAGCACCGCCACTGAGCAGTTCGCACATCCCTAGGGCATTCCTCCAGAACAGGCCACCGTATTGAGCGGTGGTGTCCGACTACCACGGGCACCCGTGCCTCTATATCGTCTCGTCAGCGGTAGCAATGGATGAGTTCTCTCTAAGGTGAAATAGTGCTCTACACCGTGATGGGCCGGACGGCTAGTCCTCTCGGGGGATGAAACCCGCTGTTGAATCTTCCTTTTTTTTCAGGGTACTGTTGTATCCTGGTGTACTTTTCAGCTGGCCGATCTTCCTGGGAGTCCACATTACCTGGCTGGAAGCAGTTCGTACTCATTTTGTGGCTACGATCACCATTGCAGAAAGCAAGGCTCAGTGTCGATCGCTGCCCCACCACAGAGCCTAGGAAACATTGGTGGGACTCCATTCTTAGCTTCATCTACCGTAACGGAGCTTACGCGGCGATCTAGAAATTCGGGATTTTGCTAAATTAACCCAGGGCGACTGGGTTTCGCCCAGGCCATCCTACTTTAAAGAGTGTGAAATTAAAGGCGAAGAGTTTCAACGTATATTCTAATATTCACTTTTATATATTTTCTGTTGCTGGTGCTCTTTAGCTCAATTTTTAGCTGTATTTCTTGCTGTTACTATTAGTGCTCTTAAGAAATACTAATACTGTCGCCAAGGCAGCAGCAGCAGCTGGCCTCACGTTGTCAGTCATCCGTTTGAGCCACTGGTGGGCTTGTTTAAACGTAAACATTTTGAATATATAATATAAAGGGTAAAGGGTACATTTCTATAAAAGCTATCTATATATTATTGAATGTATTTATGTATTTTTTTGCGTGGTCAGGGGGGGTTCTAATTTTCGACCGCATCGCTTCGCATGAAATCGGACGAATTACCAGCAGATCAATATTGTCTAAAACAGTACAAGACGAAAGTAAGAAGAGTAAAGTCATCCAATCGAAAAATTTTCATTTCTTGTGTCGATCTAGATATTCTTCCAGGGGCAGCGAGCTGCTCCATCTGCATCCGATACGGGTAGAAGCTGCTACTCTATCGTGAAGGATATTCCTTCTTCTTCTTCTACATTTTTATTTTCTTCGTTTGCAAAGCATCGGAAAGAAAACGCTTTAAAAGAAGAGAAGAAAGACTCGAGAGAAAGATCTCGCTCTCTTCGCGTTTCTACTCGCTGAAAACTGTACGAAAAGAAAAGAAGAAAAAAAGAGAATAAAATCTAGTAAGCAACCAATCACACAATATATATTTATATTTATTTCTTTATATACATACATACATACATCTTTTATAGCACCAATAAGTGGAACCCACTACAAAGTGCTGACCCGCATTGCAGAGAAGCTGTTGTGTGTGTATGTGTGTCTGTGTGTGACAAGCATCACACGCAACAGTTTTTTTTTTTATAGTGTTGTTTCTTTTAGCATTGCACATGGTTCTCCCTTGGTTGGCGAAAGTAGTGCATCCGCAACTCTTTTCTTCGGCTCCTCCTCCGCCCGGGTTTTCAGCGCACAACCACAGCACTCCTCCTACGCCTCTGTTACCCTCCTCCTCTTTGTCCAGCAGCCCTGCCTCTCCTGCCGTGATGGAACAGCACACCGGTGCCGCCGCCACAGCCGCAGACCCCACGGCTCAGAACTCCTACAGCTTTTTCTTTGTCGTGTGGATCATCGCAACTTCGGTGAGCGTCACGATCCTCACGATGGTGCTCTTGGGTACATTCGTGTGGTGGAGGTATCGCCGCTTGCTGCTCGCCTGGCTGCTGTCGGCCACCACGTCCGACGCCTCTCCTCTCTCGGAGCCACTCCTCATTGATGTCGTCGCCGAGGAGCCGGTGCGCACCACCGCACCCCTCCCCGTCGTCCTCTCCTACGGCGGGGCCGCCGCAGTGCCGCCTCTCGATCCCACGCAGCGGTCGTCGCTCTCTTTCTCTCCTCCACGGCACTACACAGGAAAAGGGGCCATCGCCAATGTGTTGCCCGTCGTCGCGCGGAGGGACCCACGCTACGCTGCGATTGCCAGTACGGATATTTTCGCGACCGAGGTGAGTTCATTGAACAGCAGCGTCACGCCGCCCGTCCTTTTTCCGTTGCCAGATCCCAGATGTCCAACCGCCGCATCGTCCGCTGCTTCGTTGAGCTCCGTCGTGTCCGCCGACAGCGGGCTGCCCGAGATGGACCACAAGGACGCCTCCTCGAACCCGCGTGCAGGTGTCAGTGTTGTCATTCCGGTACCTTGGTTCAAAGAAGGCTGCACGGCTCCACTGAACGAGTCCTCGACCCTGACGGCGAACCCTAATCATAATGAGGCGAAGAACCCTGAGACGGAGCCGATGCAGCTGGGGGAGGAGAAGATCCACAACACCGCGAGTACCACTCCTGCGATGTGGGTGAAGGAGACGACGGGGCACCCGTCTGTCGCACCGCCTGCAGATCTCTCCCTGCCCTCGCCGCCTTCCGTGGCTTCGGGTGGAGGCGCCGTGAGGACGACCCCGAACACGAACCGCAGCTCCTCCTCATTTTCCGTGTTTCAGCCCAGAGGCAGTACCGATCGTGCAGCAGAGCGGAACATGCGGAAGTGGCAGTATCAAATTCACCGTCGCATCGGTCGCGGATCCTTCTCTTCTGTGTATCTGGCGATGCGGACGAGCGATGGGGGTCTCTTCGCTCTCAAGTACTTGTCCTGTGGAGACGAACACGAGCGCTGCAATGCCTTTCGGGAGTGCCGCATCCTCACTCGGCTCCGGGGTCACCCCAATATCATCTCTTTGAAGGACATGCTCGTTCAGTTCCAGATGGTAGAGGATGAAGAGTGTGAGGAGGTCGAGGAGACACCACAGGAACCAGCTCCTCCCAAAGAAGAGGAACAAGAAGAAACTTTCGCTGCTGGGCCGGAGGAACCGCTGCAGCCGCTTTGTGTGGCGGCTCACGGCATTCCTCCGCAGCCGTCCTCCTCTCCCGTAACGAAGTCCTCTTCTTCCTCTTCTTCTTCTTCACAGCCGCAGCTGGTGGCCGCAGAGGGTTCGCTCTTCACCACGCCGCTCCACAACACGCAGCATCTCCCCCTCTCCCGTCTCAGTACGCCACCACCCCCTTCAGCGGAGCCGCTTGCCGCCTCACTCTCTCCTCCCAACTCCGCAATGCCAGAGACCCACCGCACCCCGCTACAGCGGCCAGTCACGGCGGCTTGGCCACGCACCCCGCTCTCGGCTCCAGCCCGGTGCACTGGTGCGCTCACTGGCTCTGTCGTGGACTCCTCCAGCTTTGCGTTACCCCCTGCTCTCGCCTCCTCTGTGTTGGAGCCTTCTGTGCTTCGAGTGCCACCGGTTTCCTCGTCACCCGGGGCACCCGTTTTAGAGGAAAACCCGATGGGATCCGCTCGCTCTCCAGGGAGTGCGGGTGCGGTGGTAGGGGGGCCCTCACTGTACTTCTTAGCGCCGTCCACCAAACAAAACTCAGCCACCTCGTCGGACTGTTCCGACCAGCCCATGCAGCCCTTCTCGCTCTGCCCCCGTTCTTTGTTCAAGATAACGCCGCAGCAGCTGATTCTGGGGCGCGGCAACGAAGGGGTTTGGGTGCCCAGCTACTCCTCCGCGCTCCCCTTCTACTCCAGCCCGTACAGGCTGCACAGCCACCACAGACTGTACAGCTCCCACCACCCCTCCCCGCCACTCTACGCTCATTCGCATCAACACCGCTACAACTACCGCAGCCGCACCAACCAGCAGCACAGCACAGGGGTGGAGGACGAGAGCGAATTGCTGCGGGAGTCGTGGGCAGAGGAGCATCGAGCGGCGCTGCGGCGTCGACGCGCTGCCGCGTTTGTTTCTAGGCCGGATCACGAAGTCGTCTCGGCGGCTCGGTCACTGCCCTCCTCCTCGGTGCTGTCTGGGTCCAGTGCGGCCCAGCGACAGACCACCGTGAACACCATCGCGGCCAGTCCGTTGGCGCCACACTTGGAGTTGTACACCACTGACGAGTTGCTCTTGTTGCAGGACCGGAAGCAGCAGCTCCGTCTACAACACGACCAGCACCAGCACGGCACTGCAGCGCGGCACACGGTCCTTGAAACGGAAGTCGAGGGCGGTGAAGACGATGCCAAGTCGAGAGAAGTGCCTTTCACGTTGGACGTGGAGGGCGTAGCGGAGGGAAATCGGGCAGAAGACGGAGTAGTGCATCGTAAAGCCCTATCGATGTTAGCGAACTCGATTTCCACAGCAGGGAGCGCTGCATTGGAGGGGACGGGGCCATCGCTCCCGAGGAGCCCGAGCTGTACTGCCTTCATCTCCGCTGCGGCCAGTCGAGCCGCTGACTCTGGAGCCCGTCTCCTGTCTGGTTTTCCACGCTACACCACCGACGAGCTGCTCGAAATCCAAGAAGCGAAGCAGCGCCGGCAGACGGAGCAGCTACAGCACCAGGATCTGCATGCCCGGCAGCATCTCTTCTTCTCGCCCGAGTTACGTGACCCGCAGTCCTTGTTGCCGCAGCGATGGGGCAGACCAAGTTCACGGAGGATCATGCACTCGATCACCCGTGCCCTCTGTGAGGTGCTGATTCCTAACTGTGCCCCTTCCAGACATTCCAGGTGGCGAGGGACGGAGCTTTTGCATGGCGGTGAAAGAAGCGCACGACCCGGTTTCACGACCATCATGTCCGCTGGCGGGACGACTCTCGGCTCGCTATCGAGCAGCGTTGGCCTTCGGGATCTCTCATCAGGGAAGAATTTCTACTCAGTGGAGCCGCATCTGGACTTTAGCACCCCAACCGGGAAGCGAGGGGGGTCGTCTGATCCCAGCGAAGATACTCTTACGTCGCACACCACCCCCGACTTGGTAGGCTTTCCGTCCTCCTCCCACAGAGAGAGGGGGTTGCATTGCTCCTCGGAGCAAATAATAGCGCCGACGCCCCTGTCCGAGAGCACGATGGCCCACACGTCCACCACCACCACCTCCCACCGAAGCCAGAGCATCTTGTATGTCTCTGCCGCGGTGTGTGCCGCCATGCAGCCCATGTGCGCTCCCTCCGACACGCCACTCGCATGGGGTCGTCTCACCACCAGTGATGGCACCTCGACGACCTCCTCCTCCACCCTCGTCCAGCGTGGTCCTCCCCCTCACCCCGACAGTAGCGCTGCACCTATGGTCACCACTGCAGACATCCCAACCGCCGCACGCCACCATCCATGGTCAGCGCACGGCATGAGAATGGAAGAGGGGTACGTCGCCAACGTCTCAGTGAGTACCAGTGTGGCCACCCACACGGCCAAGGGAGAAGGCCACAGTCCCGCGGGCCCGGCGAGCGCTACAGCGGCTTCCCACGCGGGAGTGTTCTTCCCTCAGCCCCCCACCCGAGTCGTGTGCAGCAGCACAGAGGACGGCGCTGCTCGCGATACCACCGCCACCGCCTCCACCCCTTTCTCTTCGCTCCTGGGCTACGGCAGCAAGGCACCGCCGGCCTTGCTGCCCCCGCCCAAGGTGTTACACTCCGGGGCAGTACTGGGCGATGGGGACTCTACGGACGAGGGAGGCGCGCCCAGCGTACCGGTCACAGAGAAGCTGCAGCAGCTCTTCTTTCATCCCAGTGTGTCCTCCAGTGGCACCTCCGCCACACACCGAGGGGGTGGGGAGCACAACAAGTCCACCGCCCCACACCCCTTCACAGCACAGCACCAGCCTTCGTCCAACGCCAGTCAGCGCAGCGATCGCAGTCGACGCGCTTTCCCGCCGCTGTGTAGCCACGGGATGGACGCCGCGACGCCCTTCTTCCTACTGCAGTACCACCGGCAGAAGAACGGGGCCTGGAGGAGGAACTCGGCCACGTCTGGAGGGTTGGGGGGGCCGCTCACTGGGGCCGCCAGCAGTGTCACGGAGCGCACGCGCGCTGGAGGGAAGCCCAAGAAGCGAGGCTTTCTCTGCCTCATCATGGACTACCACGCCATGGGCGATCTCTCCCATTATGTGCAGCAGCAACAGCGCCCCGTCACGAACGGCGTCGCACCTTCGCTGCGAGAGAAGAAATGCTTGACGGAGACGCAGCTTATGTCCATCGCGTATCAGGGCTTTAAGGTACTGGATCACTTGCACTCCCAGACGCCGCCCATCGTCCATCGGGACCTCAAGCCAGAGAATATTCTGATTAAAGGGACCGCAGCGGTTCTGTGTGGGGCACCCGACGGGGAGGTGGAGGAGCAGGACACGACCATGCCGATGCTCGTGCCGTTTATTCCCTTGGTGATCACGGACTTTGGTTTGGCCATCGAGATGGAGGAGGAGTTGACAGAAAGCAGTAGCGGCTCTTCTCACGTGAGGAAGCGACGGCCTGGAGGGGGTACCAAGCCGTACATGGCCCCTGAAGTCTTCCACAGCGGTGCCGTCCCCGCCAGTGACGTCTGGAGTCTCGCCTGTGTGCTCTACGCTCTGGCGACCGGTCGCCTGGATCGGCATCGCATCTGCATGATGGCCGAGGAGGCGAAGAGCGAGGGCTTTGCTGCGATGGTGCTTACGGACCTACTGAAGCACTACTCTCTTCCTTTCGCCACCTTTGTGGTGTCCCTGCTGGTGGTGGACCCCGAGCACCGGCCGACGGCATCGCAGGTCATGACGTACTTTCTAGTGAAGCGACGCTCTGGGCACAAGAGTAAGAAGAGTAAGAGGGCTGCCGCAGCGGAGACTCCCGAGAAGGCCTCACTCACTATCGAGGAGGAAGTGGAGCAAGTCGTTGAATTCGATCAAAAGAGTCAGTTCTTCGAGAATATGCTGGATCTCTAAGTACACACACAGACAGAGAGGAAAGACGAAGAAAGGGGGGGGGCGAGTCCCTCACTCGTTACAAGATGATTGTTTATCTTCATTTTCCTTTTATTTTATGTTTTTTTCTTTTTATATATATATATAATTATTTTATGGTTTTCCTTACCATTCATACATTATAATAACAACCTTTTTCAACTCCGTTACTTCTTTCGGAAGGCAAGTTTTTTTTTCTTTTTTTTTTTTTTCTTTTTTTTGATGCAAAGATGTTCTTCGGCCACTCTCCATTTTGGTGTTTCTTTTAGCATCAATTGTTCGTTACTTCCTTTTCACCAGTTGTAAAGACTTCTTCCCATTTGACGTTTCGCTCACTAAATTCAGGGCTCGGCGTCGTGGATTCGAGGATTGCCTGCAGTTCGGATTGCCATCTTTTAATTTTTTTCTGTTTAATGTTCTAGCAGAGGATGCTGGACTGCTGACTAAATGAACAACAACATTAGGATTAGGATTTTATCGATTAAGTAAGAGGGGAAAAGAATAAAGGTACAAGACGTAAATGAAAAATTAGCGGGATATTCTATTATAATTATTTTTTTTGCGTTCATTTAATGAACCGTACGTGGGTGGTATTCAATTCTTTTCTGTACATCCGAAGACGGTGGGTGGTGTCCCCATCTTCTCGAAATATCTCCTGGAGCAAACGGAAAAAGAACTCTTTGAATTTGCATGGAAACGCGGTGCGAAGACTTTTAGTCGGCGAGCCAAACGCTCCCATGACATCGAATCTCTCCTTCTCTTCACTCTGCTAAGCAGTAAGCGATGCGGAAAGAAGTTTTAGCCAAAGTCAAGAAACAAGAAGCCATAAACAGAACACGCAAACAGCAACAGAAAAAAAAAAAAGGAAGGGGGGAAGTGTGGATCTTGTACTGTGCAGTGTGTTGCATCTATACATCTTCTTTCCTGCTATTGAGTGCATGTCTTTAAAGGAAAACAAATACCGACTTCGGTTCAACTCTTCTTCTTCCTCTTCTGGTCTCCTCTTTCCTTTCTTACGATTACATTATGATCCCCACGCACATCTATTGATTTTATTTAGTCTTTCTTGCTCGGATATTCTTACTCTTTCTACTTCACTCATGGCGGTGACTCGACGTGTTCGCAAGGTGCACTTGGTAGAGAAGGACCCGGAGGACCTGCAGCAGGAGGTTGAGCTCGAGAAGGAGGAGCAGCGTCGGTTGCTCGCCTCCCTGCACCTCGCCCCCGCAGAAGCGTACCGCTACCCTGAAACTATTCTGATCGAGGAGACGGATGAGGAGGAGGAGGACGACGACGAGGGTACCGATGACGTCTTTGCGCTGGACTACGACAGCATGCCGCTGAGTGAGCTCATGGCGCTGCTCACGCGCATCACCCCCAGCCACGTGCTGCAACTCCGCCAGAAGTGCGAGCTACAGCACGTGACGGTGAAGGACTCGTCGCAGCAGATTGAGTACTTCCTCGATGCGCTGCCCTCCTCCAGCATGGGCGCCGAGAACACGCTCCACGAGTCGGCGGGGCACAGCGGCGCCGCGGGCGAGGAGCCGCACCTGGGCTACACCTTCAACGAGATGCTCACCCGCATCTTCACGGAGCTGGATCGCAACAACGAGAGCAGTGCGAGGGCGGGCCGGAACAAAATTCCGACGCCGAAGCTCGAGTCGGTGGGCAAGAAGAAGACCTGCATTACGAACTTCGCCCGCATCTGCGAAGCAATTAACCGCCCGGTAGAGTACGTGAAGGAGTACGTCGAGAAGGAGCTCTCCTGCAAGGGCTCCCTGGACTCGAAGAACGCCCTCACGCTCAAGTTCCAGATGCAGAAGTCCACCGACTTGGATAACCTCCTCCAGCGCTACCTCGACCTCTACGTCAAGTGCAACTCCTGCCACCGTATCGACACAGAACTCGTTCGCAACGGCCGTCTCTCCGAGCTGCACTGCAACTTCTGTACCGCCAGTCGAACCGTCACCGCGACGACAACCTCCACGTACAACGCTGTAGTGGAGAAGCGTGCCCGCACGCGTGCTGCCAACCTCACACTGTAAGGCAAGTCGGAGAGAAAGAAGAGAGGGCTGGCTTGAAGCGCTGGGAGAAAAAAGGTGAAGTCTCATTCACTGTGATGAAAGCTCATCTCTCTTATTTATATTCTTTTTCCAAGATACCACAGAGAGGTGTGAAAGAAGTGTTGATATCTTTTAATAATTATAATAATAATAATATTGGTTTGTTTGGGTCTGGTGTAGAAACCTTTCAGGAGTCAGGAAGAGAGTAATGATGCACAAGAAGAATCTTCTTCTAACATAAACTACGTTTTCTCTCTTCGATGTTTACATTTTTCGGTAAGCCACTCATTCAGATAACGAAAGATTAAGCGAAAAATAATTAGTGAAAAAAATATTATGAGGATGAAATATTGTTTAGGTTGTATCGAGGTACACCACTTTCGTTCGTATTTTTTTTCGTTTCTCTCTCTCTTTTTTTTTGGTGTCTCGAATTCTTTATCCGCTCATCAAACCTAATGTTTTTTTTTTACTTTTCGTCGCTTCATTGAAAAAGAACAACACCCCTTCTCCTATTCTAGAAGCAATAGGAATACCACTTCACTGCACTACTGAGCGACGTGTGATTTCCATTTCTCGTTTCGGAGATGCGCACCACCACTCTTCGGTGTGTTTGGCTGGGCGGTACGGCATCCACCCCGACCCTGGGACTGGACCTACGCTCGCGTCAAGGCGCATTTGTGAACGTCCTGCCGCACCATCAAAGTGCCTCCAGCCCCGTACGCCGTCGAGCCACAGAGTCTCACTTTATGCCCACGGCCAGTGCGCAGAGTGTCGAGTTCTTGCAGCCCGAACAACGCCAACTGCTGCAGCATCTTCAGGTGGGCGTGCCCCAGCCGTCCATCCGAAAATTCACCCGTCATCTGCGAGCCGACGTCTACGACGAGCTGCTGAAGCTCCCGCTGCGCTACTCGCTGCACGACTTTGATACCTTAGAGCGGCATCTGAAGCGAGACGCTGTCCGAGACCCGTCAAGTCTGTCGCCCACCTCCTCCTCCAGCAGCAGTGGTGGTGGTGCGACGGAGAAGGAAATTTTACCCGGAACGTATCGCGTGCCGCTCCACCCTTCCGATTCGAGTGGTTCCAGCGAGACCGCGGGCCCCTCGTCTTTTGTGTACGCTGTCTCTGGTCGGCAGCCCTCTGCGGTGGGGTACGCCCCGCCGCTCGGTCCCGCTGACCCGCTGGATGTGATTCCCTTCTTTGTGCACCGCACCAGTACGGGGCTGCTGCCTGGGAAGGTGCGGAGCATGAACGCCAAGAACCTGATGCCGGCCTTCTTTCTGCAGATGAACAACGTGGAGGGGGATTTGTTTCGCTTTGAGGAAGAGCTGCTGAAGATCTTCCCTACAAAGAAGATTTTTGTTCGGCAGAGCGCTGTGTTCGTGTACAACGTGAATATGGATGGCAAGGCCATACTTCATCACTGGCTGTTAGGGCTGGGCTTTTAAGGTGTGGGAGGCCAGTTACAAGGTCCCAGATATGGCACAGGAAATGAGAGAAGGGTAGATAATATACATCTATATTTTAAAAAAAAAACGATAGAGAGAAAAGTTTAGTTGTTGTTTTTCTTTTCGCTGAATGACTTTTTTAAAAAAAAAAACTCCGCAGAAGTGGATACAGAAGTCCTCCAACGGTATTTCTTCTACGCTATTATTACGGTTATCTTCTAGTGGAAGTATATTAGTAGTTATTCTCTATTTCCCTGCGTGATTCCTCCTACTATCTTGCCAAGAACCTCTATACCTTCCCTACCCCATCAGGTCATGTGTGCAAACAAGACCGCGACCGTAGTGGTGGTGGACGTTTTCGCGTTGGAGGAGTGTGCGAGGTCCGCCCACTCTCCCTTTAACGCCCCGCTTCGCTGCTCGGCGGAGTGGTGCCTGCAATACATCACACAGAAGCAACTCTTTGCCCCGTATGACGAAGTGGCGCTCATCCTGTGTCGCTCCTCCTCCTCACTGCTCTGCACCACCTCCGCTTCCACGTCTGCCGCTGCCGCTGCGGAAGGGGTGGAAGTCGTTGGCGGAGGGTTACACGTTCCCTCCGCCGACACGCTGGCGGCCGTGACGTTGCTGCACTCCCGCATCGATCAGTTGACAAGCCACGCGGCGAAGAAGCCGCAGCAACAGGCGCAGGAGAGTGGCTCGGATGCGTCCTCAGGGGAGAGCAGTGTTTTGTGTGGGATTCACCGGGCGGTGAAATTGTTGACCGAAACCCGCAAGAGTTACGTCGCGAAGCAGATCGTCGCGCTGCTTCCGGATGGTGGCTGTGCGGAGTATCAACGCAAAGACCTCATTCTCTCTCTGCTTGATCTCCTCAGCGAGCACCACATTTCACTCCTCCTCCTCGGCCTTCACAACGAGGAAGAAGACGACGAGGGAGGAGCCGTGGATCTCACGCCGCTTCAGAGAACGCGGGCACAGGAAGTGCGGCAAGTCTTCACGACACTCTGCACAGAGTTGAACCAGCGCTGTGCAGCTGCTGGCCCAGTGCGCGATGCGAAGCAGAGTAAATCTGCCGCCTCCAAGTATCAAGCCCCAACCCCCACGAGCGCGGTGCTGAGCTGGTCCGACGCCCTTCAGTCCGTGCGGGCGCTCCGAACACGAAAAGGCATGGTGCGGCCGCTCTGTAAAATCCCGTGGAGCATCGGGGGTTGTTGCAAGATCGCGACACAGCTCTTCACCCGCTCCGCACCTCAGACGGTGCCGAGTTTAAAGAAAGTGGTCCCCCGCCACAACGACACCGCTGACGCGTCTCGTAAGCGATCCCGGGAAGCCGAGGAAGTGCAGAGGTCCGCCAAGAAGCCAGCGGTGTGCCCCGGCCAGGCGGAGGGGGTGGAGTGGGAGGACGTCGTGCAGCGCTCGTGCTACTTCCCGCTCGGCAGTAGTGCTGCTTCGCCCCTCACAGCAGGGGAGGAGGCCAGTGAAGGGCCCGCGACGTCGGGTGGAGGGCCGCAGTGCCGTCTTTCGCCCGAGGAGCTGCTCACCGCATTCCGCTACGGTTCGACGTGGATTCCCTGCTCCGACGCCGATGTCTTCATGATGAAGGTGAAAGAGCCGGTGCGATCGGTGCAAACCCTCGGCTTTGTGCCGCACCAGGACGTGTGGCCTTTTATCTCGAGCGGTGGAGGCGGTGCGAAGGCGTTGCTGCCCCTCGCCGACGATGTCAAGGGCCGTCGCGGATTTGCGGCGCTCGCTCTCGCGATGCAGAAGGAGGGTCTGGTGGCGGTGGTGCGGTACGTTCGCTTGCAGAACACGGCCCCCAAGCTGGGACTCCTCTCCGTGCCGCTCGAGTCGGAGACACAGGACTTCGATGAGGAACTCGGAGTCGTCGGTGCGTCTGGTCCAACTCCAACAGAAACAATGCCGCCACGCTTTCTCGTCTTCTCCACGCTACCGTTTCAAGACGATGTTCGTTTGTTTCAGTTCCCCCGGTACGATGGTCTCCTCCCCCGTAGCGTGCTGGAACTCTTGGAAAAGACTAACAACCCTGAAGCCAGTGAAAGCGCGAGTGAGGACAACGCCACGTCTTGGCTAGGTGGGGCAGCGGCAGAGGCGGTGTCGGGTGGCAGCAGCACAGCACCCTCCGCCCCAACTTCGGCGCTGCATGTCTCGGCATGGGTGGAGGCGATGACGATAAGCAGCCGTGTCCTGCGGCGAGTCGCGGAGGGGGTGGAAGCGCCGCGGTCTTCCCTCGAGGCACACCTCGCCACCTCTCCGTGGGCCCACTTCCCTCACGGCATCTTCAATCCCACGTGGCAGCACTTCTTCCACGTGTTGGGGCACAAACTGCAGGTCGGTGCCATGGAGCTCGCCTTGAACGCGTTGGGCGCCATGCAAAATGCAAAAGAGAAGAAGAACAGCAGTGGTCCCTCGGAGACGACAGCGACGAACTGGGCTCCCTCTTTACTGCGCTGTTGTGCGCTTCAAGGGAACGTGACGTCTTCCGGAGGCGACACCTCAGCAGTGGCGGCTCTTCAGTCCGACATGTTGTATCGCCTACAGCGGAAGCGGGGAGAGACGCTGCGCACCGCGAGTCGCCTCTCTGCCGCACTGGGGACCACCAGCACGGGCTTTCATTCCTTGCTCTCCTCCGATCACGTGTTGCTGCCGTTGTTTCAGCACGCTGCGCCGTATTTGGCGGCAGTGTGTGCGGACTTCCCCGCGCTCGCGTTAACTGCCGAGGAGGAGATGGCATTGGCGGCCGAGACGGTGGCCGCGGCACGACGCCGGAGACAGGAATACGTGGAGGGGCGGGGTGATCGACCGTCACCGGCTCTACGTGGTCCGTGGTTCTCTATGGGCGACCCGCAGCAGCAGGCCGGTGCGTCTTCTCCGACCGAAAAGGCAGGTGAAGCCGTGGCAGCAGTGGCGTTGCCGACGGAAGGGCAGTCGAGTGCGGCGCTCGACACACACCCAAGCGATGGCGCCGCCGCACCTTCGGCCCAGTGCACCGCTCCTCCAGCGCCGACGCAGAGCCGCCCCGCTCTCACCGTGGAGCGGGTTTCGACCATCGACCCCGCCGGCTCTCTCGAGCAACTCTTGAAACGCTTCCTGGCAGAGCACACAGAGAACCAAACCGAAGCATTGCCCTCTGTCGAAGCCGAAGCGGCCCTGTACCGCCTGCTCATGGAACTCGAAGATGTCGTGCGGGAACTGCTCCGCTACAGCTTTCCAGACACGCACTATCTCAAGGTGCAGGCCGCCCTACGGGTGCTGCGTCACTATTGTGCGCTACCGTGTTTGAATCGAGTCTCTCCACACACTGGGACAGCGGAAGGCGGGGCGTCCCCCTTTAACTGCCATGCGTACTACAACGACTACCTCAAGAAGTTGCTCTTATGGAGTCGTAGTGAAGGCCATGAACAGTTCTTTGTGCGCGCGGAAATGTTAAGCGAGGAAGCCGCCCGAGTGGCGGCCGTCCCGCAGCAGCAGCAGGACCAGCAGCGTTTGGTCCAGGCGTGTCTCTCCCTTCCGGCGAATCAGAGCGTAGTACGTGGAACCTCCTTCAGCGCTGGTGAAGGAGGCTCCACGTCGCTCTTGCCGATCATTGAGAAGGAGTGTGCATTGAGCGCATTGCCCGATGCTGCCGCAGCGCTGCATTACTTGCTGGACAGTATTCCAGTCGCCACACCTACGCTCGCAGAGGATGACGTGGACGATATCGTGAAGGAGGAGGACGTGGATGACTGGATTGAGTGAGAAACAACTTCTCGCTAAACATCGCGGGGTTGGGGTGGTGGTTGCGAAGGCCACTACCTTTTCTTACTTCACTGAATATCCTCCCCCCTCCGTTCTTTCCGACAAGCCACACCACACAATGAGCAGAAGGAAATACGTAAAGAAAAATATTCTTCAGATTAAATAACTGGAAAGGAAAACCCTCTACTCCACTCTTCGTGATGCTGAGTGCTCTACTTCCTACCATAGAGAGAATGAAATGTCACTTTCATTACTTTTCTTTTCTTTTACGTTCTAATTATACATATTCTGGCAGCACACATCGCGTTTTGTTTTTTTTTTTCGTTATCTTCCATCCCTCCTTTTACTTCTTAGTACTATTATTATTCTTGTTTTTCCCGTACTTTGGCTCACTCGATGGCGTCCATGTCCCACTTTATACGCACACCACATGACATGCGTGTGTTGCCCGTCTCGTACTACGACCTCCTTGCCGTCTCCACCCACGCCACGACGGCAGAAATCAAGGCGGCCTATCTCCGCCAACTCCAGCGCTACAGCCCACACCGCCACGTCATGAACACAGCAGACAACGACAGCAGCCCGCTCTCGCCCTACCCCGACGCGGGGCCGCTGGTGGACGAGCCGACCACCTCCTCGTCGTTGCGAGGCGATTACCGCGACGCGGCGCAGCACGCCGAGGCCCAGCGCGACTGGGACGTGACCCTCATGCTCTACCACGTGTACCAAACCCTCTCTGATCCCGCGAAGCGCGCGGTGTACGACGACCACCTGCGGGAGACCATGGCACAGCAGCAGCGTCTGCGCCACAGCGACAGCGGTCTGGAGGCGTTCCACTTTGTAGGGGATGTCTTTCAGGCCCTTCACCCGCTGATGGAAGCACTGCTGACCGCACAATTCCCTCACGTACAAGTGACGGCCTCGGCCTCGCCGTTGGAGCGTGCGGCAAACCACCGCGCCCGCGAGGAGGACCCTCATAAGATGGTGATTCAGTACCGTGTTCAGGCGGTGGACCGCACGAGGCCGGAGATATCCGAGATGGAACGCGCGCTGTTGGACTCGGTGGGTCGTGCCGCCCTGCAGCTGCAGCTGCAGCCGCGCCGCGCCACGGTTATGATCCAGCAGCTCAGTGGGCAGTAAAGCAAGGGAAAGAAAAGGAAAAAACAAAAAGAATGACCAGGTATTTTTAGTTATTATTATTATTATTATTATTATTATATTTTTTACGGTGATCTCATCACGCTGCGGACGCACGTCATAGCGGGTGAGGAGGTCACGCTGGTAGTCGTCTGTACTTTGAAGTGTTTTGAGTGCGCCTTCATTTTAACAACTTAATATTTATTATTTGTTCTTGTTTTTGCTATTTTATTACTCTTTGTTTTCAACTTTTCCTTATCGAACCCATTCCTGGGGTCCCAGATGGATGATGATGACTTTATCGGCATTCAGACGGCTGGACGTTTCTCTATTGTTCACTTTCATCTTCCCCCCCTCTTTCTTTTTTCATTCCCTGTGTTTCTTTTTTTTTGTTTTTCTGCTTTTGGTTATGTACAAAATATTATTATGATTGATTTTATGATTTCTTTATTTTTCTAGTTGCTACACTCTTCAGCTTTCCTTTTCATCGCTATTTAACTCGACAAGTCCACCACCAGACTGCAATAACAAGCCGTTTCCTGGAGCACACTCCATTTGCATTGTTGGTTGCACGACAACTTCTTCTCTTCGTGTTCTTGTCTATTTTTCTCTGTGATGTCTCCCACCACTCCTCGACGTGCCGCGGTCAGCAAGGCAAGCACCAGCACCAGCAGCACCGTGAAGCCCTCCACCGTACGGCAGCCCGGCACCCCCACCGCCAACACCCGCGCGAGCCACACCTCGCGCTCTCGGCCCACCGTACCGGTGGTAGAGGAGATCGACGAGCTGCCCACCACCACCACCTCCACGCCCCTCACCCCGCATGCCGTCGTTCCACTTCCGTCCAACGCGAGCGTTATGAATGTGCGGGACGCTCATCTTGTCCCGCCAACGGCTGAGAAGGGGCCACGGCGCGAGCTGCGCGTCGACGAGCGCACCAACGCCAAGGCGTTCCGGCAATGGGACGATGCGGGCAATACCATGTACGGCTACTCCTACAACTCCTCCGAGGACCCGAGCTTCCAGCAGCAGCACGGCAACAACGTTCAGGTGCACTCCCGGTGTATGGTGTACACCTCCTCGTCCAACGGGCCCTCCTCCTCCCCCCTTCTCCGCAGAAGTCAGCGGTCGAGCCACCCCCACCACCACACCCGGAGACCTTCCAATGGTGCCCCGACGGTGGAAGAACCCAACAGTGAGGACGACTCCCCCACCGACCAGAGTGCTCCGCAACGTCACGAGATGATCGCTAATCCGCCGCGACGTCGTGAGCGCGACAGCGGCGACGTGTGGGGTGGCGCAGACCCGACCAGTCGAATGATGCAGCGCATGATGCAGTCCGACGGGATGATGTTCGGTGGCATGAACGACGAATTCTTTGGTCCGCACGGCATGATGAGTATGATGCAGGGTATGGGGATGATGGGTATGGGCATGCGTGGCGAAGGAGCTCGACGTTGGGGTGGCGGGGGGCGGACGCGCGGCTTCGACTCCTTCTTCGACAACGATGATTTCTTCTTTGGAAGCGGCCCCGTGATGGGTGGCAGGTGGTAAGGTGAAGAGAGAGGCTCAGGTGGTTCCCTCGAGTGGCCTCCCGCATATATTATTAATATGATTGTGATTCATTTCTCTCCTTCTCTCTCTCATTCACTCATTCATTCATTCTGCATAAAAGATACCGATCAATGTATCAAAGGATTATGGGCCAATGCAGAACAGAAGAAACACGCGCATCTCAAAGTACAATAAAGACCAGAAGAGATCAGAATAATAATAAGCTCCACACACACGCACACGTTAGAATTGCTAAATATATATAACTATTTTTCTTCTCATCGTATCTGGAGTGCCGCTTTAGAATTGAAGAGAGAAAGGAACGAAAAGATAAAACTACTTCGAACCAAATATAACTGATAAAAAATTTCTTCTGGTCCAGAAATAGAAAAAAAAATAAGATGAGATTAAAGACTATTTATTATTATTATTACTATTATTATTTAATTTCATTTGGTCTTTTCTGTATTTCAAAAGAGAAGAGAAAAACAATCCCCTTTTAAAGCATTGCATTATTGTTGTTGTTGTTTTTTATTGTTATTATTGTCCTTATTTATTTATTTTTCTTGAATCAATCCTGGAAGAGGGTACGTGTGTGTGTGCGTGTGTGTGGGCGTTTGTTTCGTAAGCATCAAGTGTATTTCTTTTTTTTTTCTTTTTCGCATTTATCTTTATTATTACTATTATTTGTATTATTCCTATCATTGTTCTTTCTATGACGAGAAAAGAGAGAAGGTGAAGAAGAGAGCAATGAGAGATGTACACCGACAAACATAAGAGAGACATCATGTATCGACGAAAGGCACCAGCTCTTGTTCTATTCTTTTCGGTGTTTTAAGTTCGTATTGATATCTAACAATGTATGAGTACGTATGTGTGTGTGTCATTATTATTAATATTATTTGTGAGGAGTGCATATATATTATTACTATTATTTGATTTCGTTCGTTTATATGATTTTCTTGTTTATCTCTTCTGAAAAAAAAAAAAAAAAGGATGTTGTATGTAGTTTAATATGGAAGTGTTCTATTCCATGATTGCCATGGTATTATTCTCACTTATTCTTTTCAATTTTTTTCTTGTTTCTTCATATTGTTGTTATTGATGTCTCGGATTGTATCACCTCTCTTAATAGATTATCCTCGCGATTTTTCATCTTTAGACTCTTCTACCACCGATGGCGCCTAAGTCTCGTTCGAACAACCTTGCCGAATGGTACCATGAGCGTGGCACAGGGGACCTCACTGCGGAGGAGTTGCAGGTGCTCTCTTGTGACACCAGAACGTCCTTCAAGTCCGAAGTCAAGCAGACCATCCCCGATGGATTCATGGAGAACGTTCTGCTCAACCTTCCCCAGCTCGAGACCATTGACTTTGACGAGGCCGACACCTTCAAGATCGACCTCTCCTTCATGACGTACAAGAGCAAGTACCCCAAGATCACGTACGTTCATCTCGGCGATGGTTTCTGCACGGACGAGGACATCCGTCGTCTCTGCGCCGCCTGCCCTAACCTGAAGACGCTCAAGGGTCTCGGAAACATGGGACCCCTCGCCGAGGGCGACGCCCTGAACGTGACCTGGCTGCACAGCTGCCCCAACCTCGAGGAGGTAGACTTGAAGGGCTGCAAGAGTCTGGTCGATCTGCGCTCCTTCTGCCACGCACCGAAGCTCCGCGTGCTCCGCGCGGCGCACACCAACGTCTACGACCTCTGCTCCCTCGTGGGTTGTGATCTGCTGGAGCTCGATGTGACCGGCACCGCGGTGACCAACGCCGAGTTTGTGGTGCGCCTCCCCAACCTGAAGAAGCTGTGCGTGGCCGACACGGGAATTCTCTCGATGGACTGGATCGCCGGCTGTTCCAGCCTGGAGGAGGTGGACGTGTCGGGGTGCAAGCAGCTGAAGGACTTCTCTGCCTTCGCCAAGAACAAGACCCTTAAGGCGCTGGTCTGCCGCCGCAGCGACAATCTCTGCAACATCGACATTTCAGATGCCATTGAGGTGCTCGACATCGTGGACTGCTTCAAGATCCTGGATCTCTCCTGCCTGGCCAACAAGAAGAGCCTCAAGGTGCTGCGTATCGGCGGCACTGGCGTGAAGACCATCTCCTGGATGTCGACCTGCGAGAACCTGGAGGAGGTGGACGTCTCTGGCTGCTTCCAGCTGGATGATCTCTCCCCTATTGGTACGCTCACCAAGCTCCACACCCTCAACGCGTGGTGCAGCGGTGTTCACAGCATCGATTGGATCATCAAATGCCAGGCCCTGCATACGCTGAACATCCAGTGGTCGAAGTCGGCTGACCTGTCCCCTATCGCTCATATCACTGGACTCCGCAAGGTGATGGCGAGTGGCGCCACGGACTGCGCATGGATCGCTGCCTGCCAGCAACTCGAGGAGGTGGACTTCTCTGGCAGCATTAACCTGGAGGACTTTTCCCCGCTGGCGAACCTGGTCAACCTCAAGGTGATCAACATCAGCAGCTCCGGTCTCAAGAAGCTGGGCTGGCTGAAGAACTTGCAGAACCTCGAGGAGCTGGATGTGAGCTGGTGCATGGAGATGGAGGGAGCCAACGAGATCTCGTACTGCAAGAACCTCAAGGTGTTCCGCGCCTTCTGCTCGGGTCTTAAGGACGTCTCGTACATCACCCGCCTTGAGAACATTCAGCGCGTCGAGGTGTACCGGTGCCCACTGATCAAGCCCTCGCTGGAGGCCCTCGCGGAGCTGAAGAAGCGCGGCGTGGTGCTCCAACTCGCCTTCTTTGCGGCCAACACGACCCTGCAGGCCCCATTTAGAAAATAAAAAGGTGAGGGATGATCAGCATCAATGCAATTCTATGTACATGTATGGGAAGGCAGTGAAGCGGTGTCTTTTACTTGTGTGAACCCCCTTCCCTCCCTTAGTCCCACTTGTATAGTTTTTTTTTTTGGTGTTTTTTTTCTGTGTTTTTTTACTTATCCTATCCCACAACTCGTGAGGCAACAAGCAGATGAATGAATGAGCACGACAACAGAGTACAACAGAGCTTAGAGATGATGCATGTGAGAGAGAAGAGACAGGAGGAAACTCTACTATAGAAATTCCATATGCCGTGACCGCAGACTAAGCATACAGCATGGCAGACACACGGATAAAAACGATAAATTATATAATTACATATGCCAAACTTGTTGTTTTATATAGAGAGAGATATGCATTGATTTTTTTCAATCCTTTCTCTTTGTTTTTTAAAAATATTTCTCCCTCACTGCCGCTCTATCGATGTTGTTGTTGCTGTAAAGCTCTCTTCTTCTTTTCGGTTGTTTTGGGGTTTTGTTTCGGTGCATTACTTCGTGTGTGCAGTAGCCACGACTCGTTCCATCGGATAGCATCTCACTTGCACGCATTGGTGATATTCTCCCTCCGCCAGTGCCGTAAAAAGCAGAAAACAGAGAGAAAGAAACAAAGATGTACAATTGAAAATATTTTCACTGATTTCTGTTTTCTTTCTTTTCACAATTATTAATATGTTTTTTGATATACCGTTTATGTTTATTTTTGGATTTGGCCTCCACGTTTTCCCTGATATATATAAGCCTATTATTATTATTTTTATGACGAGGATTTTATTCGTAAGCACTGTGAATTTTATGTCTGCAGTTCTTACTATTATAAACTTTTTTTTTTAGGATCATGACTTGAGCAGTAGGGATCCAACAATATGTTTCGTATTTTTTTTTTTTAATTAATCTTACAACATTAAATATTTTTTTCCTGTTCCACTTCCCTTCTACGGTGAGAAATAATAGCAAAAAAGGAAGAGTTGCTCCGGCATGTAGCGTGGTAAGAGTTTTAAAATTAAGGTTTATTGGTCACTCCAACAAACGAACTCAACAAAACGGTGGACTTTAACCTTGGAATGCATTCATGTCACGTGAATATTACGATCCTCTTCTCTTATCATTTATATTAGTAGATTAGTACCATTCATTAAGTTATTTACCTCGCAGACAACGCACGTTATCTTACCCACTCACTTCTTTTCTACCAGCGCTTGGTGAAAAGTGGGTCAAGTTAATACGTATTGGTGTTTATAGGTCAGGAACCTTGGATTTCAAATGTACTGGAAGAGCACTTCTTTCATCATAAAAAGGCATGGATGCACTCGTGGTCTGCCCTTCTTGTGATAGAGTAAGTGTACCTGTCCTCATGCGTTTCAGAAGATCGTCAATCGTATAAAAAATGTATGTGCATCAACCAGCAAACCGTCGCAGCGGTCGTCATCAGGTCATCTGTAAAAAGAGGTTTTGGGAGTCATTATTTTTTGGTCATTGTAGCGTATCAGAACCTAGAAAAAAAATATGATGTTCATCCGACTCCAGCGCACTTGTTTTATGTTTTTCTCCTTTTTGGAGGCACGTAGACAGGTGCATTACGTGGACTGAATCACAAATGTAGCCAAAACAAAAAAAAAAGCATCTTGAAGCGTATTTTGTAGCATTCTACACCAATTATCGGCAAGTGAACAAGTGCCAAGAAAACACGGATTGAACTTGAATGTGCTTAACACTCTTGGGAACGACCCTCTCACAGGATCTTGCGTGGGCCTAGCTCTACCACCACCCAGAGAAAAAAAGAGTCTAATACACTCTGGTAGTGTCACGCGAGTGTGTCGAGGCAGTGAAAGGTTTATATATCCCGTTAGATATCAGCACCTGGCATGTGACGAGTGCGTAAAGGTGGGAGCGGTGATGTTTCATATAGGTGAAACATCACAGCCAGGTGAAAGCCCATGAATGGAAGACACCACGTCTCTCTGCTCGCCCTTGCCGTGCTGCACAGCCGCATAACTCTTGTGAAGAAGTTACCCCGCTCTTCAAAGCCACTTCACGCCGGACGTGCTGGGTTGTACCCCTCTTGCACACGATTCATCGCTACGCTGGCACGCCAAAGCCTTCCAACGAGGTTTCTCAGCTTTCGCTTCGCCACATATCCCTCTGATATCGTGGAGTGAAGAAAGATGAAATACGATGACCATGACCCCATTTCCGTGGCAGGCAGCTCTCCGCAAACTGCGTCAACGTATCTTTGCACACGTCCTATTGAGTGTATGGAATCTCAAAATCAGTCAATTCTCAGTGTCTACTTTTCCTTCCTGTTAATCCCCCATATTTAGAGCCCTTAAATGTGTTGACCGAAAATCCCGAAAACTTAAGTTCCAGTAGAATGTCTCGATACGTTGGTAAACCAGTGGTGAAACGACGAATGCCATAGAGACTTCTTCGCGTTCGAGCTGTTCATTCTCTAGACTTGCGAACCTCAGGATGCCAGTGGTGTCGGATAAAAAGCGGAAAAAGGATGACCCCCTGGGACGACAGTTGATCTCGAATCTGCGTGAGCCAGGTTGGGGAGGTGACACACGGTAGCATCTTTTCCCTGGGAGGATATCTGGAAAAGACATCGTCGAGCACGATGTTCGACGTCTTTCCACTCGTAAAGCCACCTCCGAAAATGATTTTACCTGCCTGGGGAAAGGCGGAAGGCCGCTCTTGTTTTTGGACCGGGCCACGAAATTTTGGACCCGGCGGCGAGAATATCCTCGCGGAAACCCCCTCCTCGCCGCCATGAGGCCCGTCGCAATGGCCCTGTGCGACGCCCAAAAAGCTCGGCCAGCGGCCTGAAGCGAATGTGTGCATTTACCGCGAGGACTGAGGGCCTTCAAATCCCCCGAATGTTCCTGCACTTGGCGCTATAGGCGGGCCCTATTTTTCCGGGCTCGGAAATTATTTTTTCTATTTATTTTTATTATTATCTTTTCATGGGGCTTGGCAAAGCCACAGGCCGAAGGCGATGTGCCATTGAAAGGCCAAGGATACAAAAGATAAGAAAGTGACAATAAAGAAAACAGCATACCCCCCAGCGGAAGCAAAGCCGACGCATCAGCCAAGAGCTCATGGAAAGAAATAAAGATAGAGGCACTTCGTTCGACGCGAAATCCCGAACCCGAGAATAGAAGGCCATTCGCAAAAACCAAGGCGGGCATGTGGGGAAAGGGCGTTAGAACGCGGCGGTTAGGCGGGCCAGGGCCCGCCGC
>JASAOA010001792.1:32463-79367 GCA_030849815.1 Vickermania spadyakhi
GGGGGTTTTGGGGGGCCTGGGCCCGCCGCCGCCCCCCCCCACCACTTCGGAAAAGATATGCCCATACCCACCCCCACCCCGCGCGAACCCCGCCCCAATGAAAAACAGTTTCGACGACAAGATGGCGAAGAAGCCACCACGGCACCAAGTCGCATCGCTTAGAAAGGAGCCCATTGCCACAAAAAAAATCACTCCCGCTCCAATTTACCTTAGGATATGGGGCACCCGGATTTTCCCGACCCAGCCCACATAACAATTTTTACAAATCGCTTCCGGGGGATTCGATTCGAAGAATTCGTTAATTGACGTTGCGGTTGTGCGACCCCCAAAAAAGGAAAGAATTAAAAAGGAAAAAATGAGTATCGTCTCTGATCAATGGAAATGAAAAAATTCTGAACAGTATATAGATGCGCGACCATACGCCAAAAGTATAACTGATGCAGATCGGGTGTCGATAAGAAAAATCATTTTTTATGCATGCTCAATATTTCGAATTTTGATTTGGGCCAAAGGGAGCGCATCCGCACGTAGAAAAAGCAAAAAAAAAAAGCCAACAACACCAAAAACGCATGGGGATAGATGTGGATGAAGTATAAGGGGTTGTTTTTTGTTTTGATTTTAAGCGAAGGCAGAGGGCCAAGCCAAGGCCATGCGCCATTTCAACAAAAGTTCAAAAAGTAAGAAGAGAACAATGATGGCAGCACACCCCCAAATAGAAGAAAAAGAATCCACGCATAACCCACAGCGACAGAAAAACATATTAAGTTTGATACTTCTTCGGAGACACCATTGCACCGCGTTCGAAAAAAAGCCCGAACCCAGGAAACCATACCACAAAACAGATCGGGGCAGCCCCATCCCGCAAACAACCTTGCAAGAAAAACAAAGAGAAAAAAAACAATACCGCCATGTTTTATCCACGTTCAAAAACCCACCCACCCCAGCAAGGGGAAAAAGGCCCCAACCCCCCTCGTGTTGAAAATTAAAGCCAGGCCATGGGAAAAAAATGGGGAAAGCAAGTTGATAGCCAAGCAACACCTCCAACTTTTGAAAACAATTTCCAAATATCAAGTCTACGAACGTCTTTTTGTTCACCATGATTGGCGCCGAAGAGTTTTGAGACCGGGCATAAAGATTTGGGGAAGAAAGAGATTCCGAAGAAGAAAAGGGGATAAACAGAACCACCCATACAACAAGGAATTATGCGCATCCCGACGGCATTTAAAAAACGAGAAGAAAAGAATTCCGAATTCCGAAGCAACAGAAACACACCCCCACCCACCCCCCGGCCCCAAAAGAGCCCCCGCGCCAACAGAGGCGCCGCAGCGAAGAAACATCCCCCCACCGGCACCGCCTCCTGCAAACAGGCCATCGCGTTCTTCCAAAGCCCGTTTCCGGCCACGGGGCCCGAAACCAGCCCCACGGCGCCGGAATGGCATTTCCGGGGAAGCGAAGCCGCACGCAGCGAATTTGTCGAAAAGCTTCAGTTTCAGGTTTTAATGGCTTCAAAAAAGATATCTCTAAACGTCGAAATTCCCCGAAAAAAAAAAAGCCCCACATAGGGTGGACCCAAAAAGATTCGAGCGGGGGTGCCAAATGGCCAGCATACACACCGAGGGATTACTTTGATTTCGGCTTTTTTTCGAAAGAATCACGAGCACTTTTCCGCCACCGTGGGCCATACATGACATTCTTTCCCTCCAGGTGGACCATATTCAGATGCCCAGGGCTTTAGAAGCCATAGAGAGATTTTGAAGTAGCAGGCCCTAGCGCAGCTCCTATCACCCTTCGAGGTGACGATCCGCCAAGCCATCGCGGCGCAATTGCCCCACACTCGGAAAAGAACTAGAGCGGCCCTCCGCCTTTCCGCATGCAGGAAATCATTTTCGGAGGTGGTTTTACGAGTGGAAAGACGTCGAACATCGTGCTCGACGATGTCTTTTCCAGATATCCTCCCAGGGAAAAGATGCTACCATGTGTCACCCTCCCCAACCTGGCTCACGCAGATTCGAGAACAACTGTCGTCACAGGGGGTCATCCTTTTTCCGCTTTTTACCCGACACCACTGGATAGCTGGAATCCCGCGGATCACCCGTCGAGGAAAAGAGCAACTGGACATAGCGGATTCTGCCCCTTCGCAAACGGACTTGAAGAAGTTTATCAAGAAGCTCTGGCCCTTCGAATTCAGAAACTGTACTCTGCCAGACGTCTCGGGAGCGACGACTGGGGCCTTTTTATGGCCGCCTTTGCTCTGATCACCTCCGAGTTGGAGTGGTATCTCCACACTGACCGACTCCGGAAACTGTTTGCTCATGTTGTACAAACTGCAATGCCGAAGGAAACCTTCCTGCAAAGGATGAATCATTTACCCGACAGTCGAGTGGCGCAGAAGAAACGGAGTGTCCCTGATGCGCAAATTAAAAAATGAGTTGCATGACTTGGTAGTCTTTCCCGAAGTTTTTGACGGCCAGCACTTGTGATCGGCTTTTAGCGCCGATCACAAGCGCACGCAGAAGCACGAGAGAGAGTTGAGAAAGTTTTTTTTATGTTCATTTTACTCTCGGAAAGAATTGTGGCGCTTGTTTCTACGGATTACGGAAGTGACTGTTCGAGATCACATCGATCGTCAATCCGAATGCATCGAAAACTTAAACAAAAGAAAAGCCAAGCGAAAGGTTAAGAGAAGAAGAAAAGCGA
Source organism: Vickermania spadyakhi (assembly GCA_030849815.1). NCBI lineage: Eukaryota > Euglenozoa > Kinetoplastea > Trypanosomatida > Trypanosomatidae > Vickermania > Vickermania spadyakhi. The sequence goes on from JASAOA010001792.1 coordinate 35,161, forward strand.
TTCCACGTTGTGCGGGCGAAAGACTTTTCTCATTAATGTGACGCCTCTTTACATAGCGCGTGTGAAAATGTGGTCTGTTGTTGATGGAATGTGTCTTCGTTTCGTTTTTCCAAAGGTGTCTCTACATCAATTGTAGAGCCACATTGAGAAATTGCACTACAGTTCAAATTTTTCGGCCCCTCTTTTACCTCGAAAGATGCCAGAGCGCAAGTTTCGAAAGTTGAAGTCGTCACTAGGGGATCGGTCGGGCTTAGCGTAGAAATAGGGATCTTCTTCCCAGCGTTCGTATCGAAGAGCGTCCAGAAATCCGGCATCAAACGCACGAAGTAAATTGTTTCGACCCGCCTCTCCAAATATTGTAGGAGCCACAGCGCAGAGCACTTGTTTCCACAAAGGAAATTCGCTATTGCATATAAGTCCATGGCGGCCAAACATCACATTGTGTATGGACTGGTGCTTGTTGGACCTCATTCCGCAATACCCATGAATGTAAATGTGTCGGCAATACTGATCAAGCTCGCTGGAGAGAGACATCATCGAACCTCGCATGACGTTATCTGCGTCACGAAAAATCATCGGCTTCTGTGTGTTCGGGGCCATGGCAACCAGCAGGTTCTGCGCCACATCTTCAAAGTCGGTCCATTCCGATATGTGATGCCCAAATAGAAAATTTTCTTTCCGCTGTCTTTTATAGCCCGGATCACGATTCGAGAAACCGACTGTTAGCGCCACACGATTATTCATCAGCTGAGCGCAGTTGGCTGGAAGGAGCTCTGAAATGCCGTTTGTAATGGCTTCAATCCGTCGTGCCTCGTCCGTCACCATCAGACGATGATCCACAATGAAGTCACGCACCTTTTCTAGCTTGACAGTCGAAGCCCCGCAAGCGAGGGCCACCGCGGGAATCACCCCCGAGCCCGACCCCAGAAGAAAGGCATCACGGATCAACTGCGGCTTTTCCTTTTGAAGGTACGCCGCCACACCTAGCTCATACGTCACCAGAAACCCAGCCCCTCCAAAGCTCAGCACAACTTTGGGTGCGGCTCGACCCACCTCCAGCAGCGAAGGGGTTTTGGCCCGAATACGTCTTGCAAACTCCGCTGAATTCGTTGGTGATGGCATTCCCACCGCTGTCGAAATGTGTGTGTATGTGTGTCTCTTGCTGTAGTAGTCTACAGGAATAAAATAAAGACTAAAATAGAAAAAAAAGAGAAAACAAATGAGTGAGTCAGAGAGAAGGAGGGAAACGACAGTTCTTGGAATATCTCTCTCTCTCTACACATGTAAGTGCTACACTCGATTGTATCGACGTGCTGCCATTCACTCTCAGCTTCAGCACCTCTTGAAGCTAAGAGTCGTATCCATAAACCACATCTATTTAGCAGCAAAAATGAAGAGATAAAAAAAGTATGTACCAATGTGTACCCTAGGCAAGAGGATCTGAGATTCCCTCCGTTACGGTTGTATGGTGTGGAACTACACGCCTTCTGAAGAACAAGGTTTCAAAAATCAGAAAAATATGATTACGACCTCTGGATTTGTCTGCTGAAAGACTACTAACGGAGGATACGAGCGATGTAAACGTGGCGAGTGCATCCGCGTCAACCCAGCTGATGCTTCCGGGTGAAGAAGTCTCCGATCGTCCACTGTGAAGGGAAGGTTTCTTAAAGACTGTAGACGTTGTTATTGTTGTTTTGTTCTCTTGACATAGATATATTACTATGGTTCTTATTATTTTTCGAGCATTGTTTCCACACGCAAAAAAAAAAGATAAAGGGATGAGGGGGGAGTTAGTAGGAGAAGTAGCAGTAGCTTTTTGTTGGTTGGTTTATCGTGCACCGCAGAATACGTAATACGTTAAAAAGAAACTTGATAACTTGAGGTTAAACGTTTAAACTTCCTCTTTGCCTTCTCACACACTTGATGTCCGTTCTCTACACTTCCTTTCTGCCCGTTGAGCGGTGCACTTCTCGCAGGTACACAAGAATCGGAACGTTTCCAACAATGCTCGGGTCCTCGCGACCACGTCCTCGGCGTAGGATTCCAAGTCCACGTACGAAATCGTGATCTCTTCCCCTGGCTGAATCTCTCGCAGCGCCACGACGCCCAAAGACCCGATCAACCCTGCCTTGTCCTTGTCCTCTTCGTCATGTGAGCGACTTCGCAGTGCTTGAAAAGCAGCGTCCGTTTCCGCAAGAACGATCGCAGCGTTGGGGACGCAGCTGTGGTTCATCATGCACGCGAGGTGGTGCAGCGACCAGCCAATGGTTTCCGCCTCTGTGAAGGGAAATCCCAAACTATTGCATCGAACCCGAAGCAACAGCGCGGTCAAGTCCTCCGCAGAGACGGGGTATCGAGGGCCGGGATGAGAGGACGACGGGCCAAACGTGGCGACAATCTTGTCTCTCGCGAAGGTGCTGCAGAACGCTACCCACTCCTTGCACTGGCTCTCTCGATGACCACACAGCTGCTCCAGTCGGGACACCGCCTCCTGGTCCGCCAGCAGTACCTTCGCCCCATACAGAAGCGTAAAACGGAGGTAGTCCGTGTCCAACGGAGGGGCTCGAACCGATGCCGGAAGTTCGTTATACCACAGGCACAGGATTTGATGCGCTTTAAAGAAGGGATGCTCGACGAGCTTAGCATCCGTCGCCGGCTCACGATCCGTTTTCTGTTCGCTGCTATTGGATTCTGTAGGTAATGGGGTGCGGAGCGAGGAGTCGGCGTTCTGCTCAGGGAGCAACACCCGCTCCACGCACTTCTGGCACACGACAAACTGATCACAGGAGGGGCACACGTAGCAGGAAGTGGACGTCTTGACCGGTAAAAAGCAAAAACTGCAATGAAGACTACCAAAGGCGGAGTAGAGCACCGTCATGTCTGGTCGAGCACAGTACAGCGGCGCACCGGCGGGAATCCGAACATTTTTACAGCTGCGAACGCCGCGGCCCTTCTTTTCACTGATCGTTGCCACCTCCACCACACCTTCATCTGTGATGTACTCCATCGAATTGAAAGAGAGAGAGTTTCAGGGAGTTTCGGTGGTGTCGTCTGCAACAACGCTCAAAAAAGCAATGCGGTGAAGTGAAGGGAGGGCAGTACGAAGGCGAAGAGAAGGGGGGAAGGCTTGGTTCCGTGAAGAAGATCCCTAAAGAAAAGTGGTACAGAGAGCTCTCACTTCCCTTGAGATGAGTGGATATCCCTCGCAAGAGTACAGAGAGTAAAACTCAGCGAGAGCTCTGACTAAATTTAAAAAGAAATATTTAATGAACCAAAAAAAAAAAAGCAAGAAGAAGATGAGAGAAGAGGTTCAAAGTTGTTTGACATACTTTGAAGAAACAACAACAAATTTTTCGTCTACTCTGACGCACAGGCCCCGACTTCTGGGTCTTCTTTACCCTTTTTTTTCTTTGTTGCTTGAAGATACTCCTCACTCTAATTAGGGCGGAGTGTTTTTCTTGCGTTTAAACAAAAAAAAAACCTTAAAAGTAATTAAGAAAGAAGGTGCATTCTAAAAGTCATGCACTCTCATGGTACTTGGTAATTCTCCCGGTATCAGAAGTCTATAAGCATAAAGATATACATAGATGTATATATATCTAATAGTGCAGCTACCATATATAATGACAAGAAGTTCATTATTCTATTATTTTTTTCTTGTTTCGGCTCCCTCATTCGTTCTTTTTCTTTATTTCTTGTGTGCAGTTGTTGTTCTTATATGAAAAATAAAGAAATGAAAATAAAACCACAAAAAACTTGACTCCCTTCCCTCAGTTTGGTCGTTTAGTTAAGGAAGTTGGCGGATGTCCAATATTTTTTATTTTATTCTCATTTATTAAATCTCTCTTTCTTTCCTTTTTTGTTGTTTCAGAAGGAGTTCACTGTATTATTGTTTCTTCAGAAGCTTCTAGAAATCTCTAATCATCTAATAGAAAATAAAATAATAATCTCCTCGGTGATACACCACTAAACAAAAATACTTATTCGTCCTTCACGTTACGACTATTGTAATCATTATTATTTTGGATAATAAAATCTAAATGACTATGTGCGGGTGTGCAGCTTGGATACATCTATTTTTTCCGGGAGGAAAGGGGGGCAAGGTTAGGGTAAGAAACTTGTCTGTACGACTCTGATAACAGAGTCGTCCAGACACACTCTTCGTTCGGACGTCCACACATCATTATTTGTACAACCCTTATAAGGTTATTAGAATAAAACTAACGAATTGAAAGTGAATTCTTCGGTGAAGGACTTGAGTCTCATCCGCACTTACCCAAAATGGAAAGAGATGAAACCGCTGCTGTCACAAATAGGATAATTCATTAATATTTTTTTAAGGATCTCGGTTTTCTGGGCGTTGGTACGGCATGCCGAGCTCCTCGAACACCTGCTCCTCTGTCTGGACGTGGACCCGCTTCTTCTCCAGCTCCTCCCGCGGCACACCGAGGTCCTCGCCCGCGTTCTTGCCCTTATTCCCGATCTTTTCATACAAGGCCTTCGCCTCTTCCGGTGTCCCCAGCTTGAAGAGCCCGTACTCGTTTAAGAGATACCCTTTCGCGATCGCGGCTTGTCGCATGATCACGTTGAAGTTTTTGCTGCCCGTGAACGTGAGAAGCGCTGTGGGGAGGGACTCGGTTTCAATCAGACGGATGTCGACACGCCGGGCCTTGTACAGCTTCTTGTTCTCATTTCCGTTGAGATCGCGCACAATGCGTGGCGGGAGTCGTCCCATCCCCATGTACTTGAGTGGACCCTGTGCCATGGTGGCTTCCAGGTAGTGGTGGTCCGCGAGGAACTGCACGTACTCCCCCAGCACACCAGTGGCCGCGACGGGGGTGCTGAGTTTCTTGGCTTTGAGGGTCCGGGCTAAAATCGCGTCGATATCACCGCTAAACGGGTGCCGGCGGCGGTAGCTCCCGCAGATGAGCACGTCGTAGTCATCGCCGTGGAGCTCCAGGCACTTCTCTCGCAGAAAGTTCTCGTGCAGCACGCTCTCCTGCATGGGGATCTTCTCGTTGATGTCAAAGAAGTACTTGATGCCCACACGCTGTTGGTCGGTGAGGCTGGTGAGAGAATCTGCCTTGGCCATCAGCTCCTCCACCGTGAAGATGCCTTCACGGTCGAACAGTGACGCCGCGGCACGAGGCCCGAAGCCGTGCACCTGTGTCAGCTCCTGAATGGCCCGCAGCTTGGGCTTGGTCTTGCTCTCCAGCTCCAACAGCTTTCCGGTCAACATGATCTCCTCCGCCTTCTTCAGCAGTTTGGCGCCGAGTCCTGGGAAGCCCTTCAAGTCCTCTGGCGAGGTCAGGGGCTTGTCCAAGTTCGTCTTGAAGCTTTCAATGCTACGCAGGTAGGAGTGCACCTTGTACTTCTCCCCGAGCGCGTTGTTGAGGTCCGCCATCTCCTGGAAGATGCGGATAATGTTTTCTCTATGGCCGGCAGCGGTGGAGGCGGGTCCGGTGCTGCGGGGGCTGCTCGTGGTGGTGCCGTCGGCGTGCGTCGTTGTTACGGACTGCTGGCTACTCGAGTTCACAGCCGCCATCGCCGCTGCTGCCGCTGCTGCTGCCGCGCGGCTGGTTTTGGTCCCAAGCATCAGAAACGAGTGTCGAAACATCTTTGAATATGTAGTAGGGCAAATACTTTGTTTTTCTCTTTCCTTTTCCCCTTCGAAGAAACTGAAAAGTAAAAAAAACGACTAAACGGTATAGGTTTTACTTTTTTTAGAGGTGTTGGCTTCGACTTCAAGTGAAATGACGTAAAAGGAGGAGGCGGAAGTACGAAATCCGAAAAATGTACGCCGTACGAAACGCTAGTGGAATCGAAAATATTTCTTTACGACACAAAAGAAAAAAAAGAACGAATTTTAGTCCAATAAGAGGTTGGAGCTAGAAACTTTTTAGAAAAAAAAAAAGAAAAAGATGAAAAAGGGAACGAGTGTGGTGCTTCAAGGAGGATAATCAACACTTTCAACAGAAAATTCGAAATTCCATCAGCTTTACCGTTTAAAGTTAGAGGATTGTTTGCTTTTCTTTCTAAATTTTAACGTCGAACTCTTGACAAAATCGTCCAGATTTCTTGTAGATGGATAAATAATATCATTACTTTGTTTGTTTGTGTTTTTTAAAACGACGATCGCTTTCTTCGTCATTAAATCACTTTCCGCATCATCTTTAAGTGGTGCCGCCTCTTTACTCTCATCTCTTCCTCCACTCAGTTTCTATCTATGAAATTTCACGTGTGTTCCCTTCTTGACTTCTCGCAATAGGAAGAACACTGAAAAGTCCTCCGCGGTGCGATGGGTGTCAAAATGTTGTTTCCGCAACATTTTGGATAGCATAATTTTTTGTTGCTATTTTGATTAATCGACTTCTTTTCTTTTTGACTCTCCCTTATCGTTGGTTGCTTTGTTGTTATTATCTCTCTCTCTCTCTCTCTTTCTATCTCGTCATGGCCAATAAGCGGATAACGAGATAGAATGGGATGGCGGGCGGAAGAGGATTCTACCTGAAGTAGGATCCTAATATTTAATAAGGCACAATATTATTGAGAATCAAACGCATCATCATCTTTTATTATCAGTGTTTTTTTTTCTTCTTTTTTAATACCGCGGTTCACTTCCACAAAAAAAAAAAAATTCTACTCGCTCCCATTCTTTCTCCTTGGTTTTTTTTTTTTTTCCTCCTCCTGCTATTCCTTTTTCAATGCGCTCTCACGTTATAAGCAGCGATCCCATGGCTCCACGTACTCGATATCCAGCGCCTTGAAGATGTCCATCTCGGACCTCGCCATCACACGCAGTGACTTGAGCTGCTTCACGAGCCCATCGAGTTCCTTCTGCTTCGCCGCGAGGTTCACTGCCATCTTCGCGTCCTTCTCCTTCCCCTCGGTTCCGCTACTCGATACACCGGAGTGCAGCAGCGCAGCGTCGTCGGCAAAGGCGTTTTCCCCACGACTCCAGTACTGGTACTTGGTGAGGCGCGTGATGAGCTCGTTCACAGAGGAGCCGCCGCCACTACTACCACTACTACTGGCGCCGCTGAAGGGTCGATGATGAAATAAGCCGTACTCGTTCAATACATATTGGAGTTTGACCGCCTTGGCTCGCATCACAACGTTGAAGTTCTTGCTGCCAGTGAAGTACAACAGCGCAGCGGGGAAGCTGGCGACGTCAACGTAGCGGACATCGATGCGTCGAGCCGGAAAGGAGGGTTTGCCTTTACTTTTCTTCTTGAGGATGTTGCTCTGCTTCTTGGAGCCCACCGTGTGCGCTCCCACCTGTAGCCGGCTCATCCCCATGAACTTGGTGCTGCCCTGCGCAAACGTCGCCTCGATGTACCCGTCCTGTCGCAGCGCATCCACGAAGGCCCGCACCGCATCTTGAGGAGGCGGCACCACGAGCGTCTCGCCCGACCCGCTGCTCACGGTGAGCGGCTTCTTGCCGCCTTTTGTAAGTGCCGCCACCACATGCGGTGCCTCCGGATTCGGCGTCAGCAGGACATCAATATCTCCCGAAAACTCCGTCCGGCGTCGAAAGGAGCCGCAGACCGTGAGGAGAAAGGCATTTCCAAAGTGCTTTTGAAGCCGTCGCTTGAGATACGCCTCGTGCACCTTCCCCTCGCTGTGTGGAATCCGCTGCTGAATATCATCGAAATACTGCAGCCCTAGCTTCTGGCTGTCGTTCAGGTTGAGGCTGTTGTTCGGAGAGGCCGCCATCTTCTTTAGCTCCGCCACGGTTTTGATCTTGTGGCGTTTGTACGTTGCCAGTGCGGTGCGGGGGCCAAAGCCGTGCACCTCACACAATTCCCGCATCGCACTCACCTCAGGGCGTTTATTCATCCAATGCAACTCTTCCAGGTCCCCTGTCTCGAGGATTTCAATCACTTTCTTTCGCAGTTTGTCGCCGACGCCGTACAGGCTGTACTGAGGATCGAGCAAGCGTTGGCGTTTCTCTAGATTTGCCTGCATATCCGCGAGGAGGTCCGCCTGCTCCGGGTTTTGGAGGAGCTTCTGAATCGTCTCCTCGTCCAGCGGCACTAAATTGGGCGGTAGAATACGGAACAAATGATCCCCTCGGCGCAGCTCCTGCACCGCAAACGTGTAGGATTTGGACTTGTACACCTCCCCCAGCGCATTGTTCACCTCCCCCAGCTGCTGAAAAATGCGAAGTATTTGCTCTCGGTGGTCTGGGAAGAGAAGCGGGTTGCGAGCGGTGCGCCGCGTGGAAGATCCAGACGACGACCCCCCCGTCGAGCCAGAGGGAGCGTTGAAGTCCTTCACCGCCGCCGGCGCCGCAGCAGGGGACGCAACGGCGGCGCCACCACCGCTCAACGACGACGGCGAAGAGGAGGAGGACTTCTTCGACGACTTCTTCATAATTTTTTTCTTCCGTAGCGTCTTCTTCTTTTCGTTCTTGCGGTCCTCTCCCGGCGCAGGGAGCCCTCCCGCCACACCCGTACCTCTGCGGGGTGGTGAGGCGGCACTGGCAGACAGCAGCCGCGCCGCCTCGCTCTCGCCTGGTGCGCCGCCTGTGGCAGCCGCACCACTCGTCAACACCGCACTGCTGCCGGTCGTTCCGATCACCATTCGGCGACCAGGACGACGCAGTTTCATCTGTTTAGGGGCCTTGAGCTTGGTTTTTTTGCCCGGTGTCCCCGCACCACTCACCGTTGGCGCGCTGGCCGCCGCAGAAGCCGCCAACGCGGCCTCGAAGGCATTCGAAACGCTGCTGTGGCTGTTGGGCGTCCTCTCCAGCGAAGGGGTCGGCGCGACACCAGATTTCGGTACAGCAGTGCTGAGCGAGGGGCTGCTCTGAAAGGCGGCCGAAGGCAACGTCATCGCGAAGCTCGCTCGCTTGCCTCGCTTCCCTTTCTTCGAAGTCCGCGACGACCGTCTGCGCGGACTGCCCTCGCCTCCCCCTAAAGTGGAGGTGGCCGCACCACTGCCACTGCTGGCCCAGCGCCGCGCTGTAGTGAGAGACGCGCTCTGGGAACCGGCGCCGAAACCCGAAACACCGACAGACGGACGCCCGCAACGTGCCCGCAGCCCGACGAACAGCAGCGTGGTGGCGGTCGACGGACCGCCCCACACTGCTCTCGTCGTGTCGCGGACCGCATGAGGAACGGGCACACAGAGAAAGAAGATGGAGGACGTGAGCAAAGAAGTCGAGGAAGGCCATTCGCTGGATCGCGTGAAGGCGAGCAGGACCGCTGAAACGCTCCTCCACGCACTCCTCCTGCTGGAGAGGGCAATGGCAGTTATCCGCGAGGACACTGGTTTCGAGAGAGCCGTTCTAAGGAGCATCATAAAAAGCGAAGGCAGGTAGTGGCGATAAATAAAAAATGAAATGGATGAGTCTCTGTTTTGTCAATGGTGAAACAGCAGCGGATAGTGTGTGTGTGTCTCTGTGAGAGAAAACAAAGAGCGATGCTTCTTTTCTTATTGAATGCGGCTTCTCCTGCTGTTTCTCTTTCACTGTACAACGTCCGTTTGTCCACGACGTCGTCGTGTCGTCAGGCGATGGCACACCCCAACAGACTTCACTGGCCTTGTCCTTGCCACAAATTCTAGGGAGAGAAATGGTATCTATGATGCAACAATAGCTATAAAATGTGGTGCTGTCAATATGGAGTCCCGAACTCTAAATACGATGCGCACACAAGGAAAAACTATAGTTTATAAAAAGGTCTTCTAGAGATGAGAAAAAAAAAAATTGAGTATGTTCTATAACTTAAAAAAAACTGAGTTAGCCAAAAAAAAAAAAACTCTAACAGTGATCTTGATAAGAAGTCGTGCTTTAACAATAAAATTAATGGAGCCCTTCAGAAACAGCGTACAGCGTGAAAAAAAACTACTGCACGGTGGCACACAGGCGTCCACCCCTTCAGCGATGCGTGTCTGAACTCTATTGAGAAGATAATAGAGGGGCAACGCAAAACAAAAAAGGTTTCCAAGTGATGACACCCGTTTATTAATGAGTTGTTATTATTAGGCCGTTTCTTTCCCTTCCTTAAAATAAAATTATGTAAACTTGAAAAGATAAGCAGCGCACGACTTCTCTCTCTCTCATCAACCTTGAAAAAGAAGTTGTAACACAATTTCAAAAAAAAAAAAAAAAAGAAATAAGGAAATAAGGGAAAGCACTCGATCGAGAAGGTCAAGAACAATGCCATGGCCTTCATCAATGGCATCTCAATCAATACTTCAAAGGAAAACAACACAAAAAACAAAGAATTTTATAATTTAATCGCAGCATGTATTTATTTAATTTACTTTTTTTTTCTTAAAGTTAATCGTTCTCTCTACTTCTTCGTTTTCTTTTTTCATTCACATTAGTGTCATTACTCATCCGAAAAATTTTTTCTCTCTCTGGCTGATTCCGTGGTGGTGGATCCTTCGTCTTGTCCTGGTGCCTCCTGCCTTATCGTTCCGCCACTGCCTTGGCGCGCAACCGAGCCGTGGTCCCCTGTTCCCACGAGCTGTATTCATCCAGCAGTTGAATAGAGAGCGGCAGAAAGCGATCCATCGCACCCCCAGGGCCCAGCTCGTCGAACGCGAGACGCATGCAGTCAAACGCAAAGCTTAAACGTCCGGCGAGCGGTGCACTCACCGTGGCGGCAGATTCTCCTTCAGCGCCTTCTGCAGACGGCGCGCTCGTCTGACTGTGATGGTGGGGGGAGTTTTCCTTCACGTGATCGAGACCACCGGGTTGATCCGTTGGGTATTGCCCCTCTCCGTTGCCTTGTGAGACGGGAGGGCTCGACGCTTCGGTCTCTCGGACCTCCGCTGCACGCGACGTCGAGGAAATCAATTTCACCACCGGCGTCTCTCGCTTCCCATCACTACTGTTGGTTGTGGTGGGAAGGCCGTGGTGTCGTGTAGGGCGGGGAACACGGAAGGAAGTTGTAGCTGTCGTCGCCATCGTGACAGAGGCAATGTCCGGTATTTTAGGGTACCGTTGAGAAAAGTGATTCAGCACGACAAAATGCGACTGAAGAGCAGTGATGCCCACCTGGAGCGCCTCCGCCAGCGTCGAGTGGCACTTTCGCACCGCCTCCCACTCAAAACCCGGGCCAAACGTCGCCTCATGCAAGCAGACAAACAAGTGTGCCATCGGGGGTGGGGTGGTGGGTCCCCCGCATAACGCGAAGGGAGGCGTGTCGTGGAGCACGCGCTGGCGCGCTCCAGAAGCCCAACTTCTCGTGCTATCGTTCCACGAAACAGAAACAGATGTGGCGACACCGGGTGGGAGAGCGCGTGGATCGAGGGGGAGTCGGTGAGCCCCCACGGGAGCAGAGGCGTCTTGCAGAAAACAGCGGGTCCGGTGGACCAGTGAACAGCTGGGTCGTGTGTCGCCGGAGAAGAGCAGCACCTTCGACTCCACATGCGTGGCCCTCTCCTTTGCTTTCGTGTGGTGAAGGCACTGCCGTCGCGCCTTCTCACCATCCGACAACAACAACGGGAAGCGCAACAGCAGGGCGTGTGCATTGGCGGGATGAATAACCGTAAAACTCTCGGCAGACCACCACCGCTGCGGAGTTGTGGCAGCGGTGGTGTCCGGCCGCTCCTCCGCGGTATCCTTCATAGGAGGAGACGGGAAATTACTCTGAGAAGGACCCGCATTCGCTCCGTGTTGCGGTCTATCAGAAAGGTAGCGATCCATCGCCCTATTCCACTCCTCAAGCAACGCCTCCAGATGCGGTAACGGCTTCACCACGCAGTCCTCCGCCTCTGATTCTTCGAGGCTTGACGCTGTATTTCTCTGCGATGCACAGCTTTCCAGTGGGTGGCGGTGCGCGGGTGAGGCAGGCCTTCGTCCGCGTTCCGCATCGTCCTTCGCGGCCTCTGGCGTGTGGGACCGAACGGGCTCGACTTTCTGTGCGTCCATCGTCTCTGCCTTTGGGGGCTGGTGTGGTGGACCCTCCTGCTCGTTCCGCCGGCTTCGATGGTGAAATGGGGTGGCAGCCATGACATCCAACACGCACTCCTTCCAAATATACGAGGCGTACGGCTCAATATAGAACCATGTATCGCAGAGCCACTCGAACACCTCCACAGGGCACACCACCGTGAGGGGTTTCCGTCTGCAGATGGATGATGTCCCCGCAGCCGATAAGAAGTGAGGGCAGAAGAGACCCGTTGCGGCGTTCGTGACGACGTCGGGCGGAACACGCATAGATGCTGAAGTTGTGGTTGTCGCAGTGGAACTCGCTGTGGGTTCGAAACAAATCTCAATCACAGCCTGAAAAATAGACGCCCAGCGCTCGGCTTCGCAGCAGAACTGATGCCGCAGTTCAAGCAGCGAGACGACCCCGAGATGATGATCTGCATGAGCGTGAGAAAGAAACACTACATCGAGGTCTTGTAAGTAGGCTCCTAAAGGGGTCCTATACAAGTACCACCTCTCCGCCGTTGCCTCTCGCTCGCTGAGGCAATGATGCCTTCTCCACTCAAAAAAGAGTCCATCCGTCGCTAAGCACAGTAACGGCACTGCGGTGGGAGTAGCGGCCAACGACGAAGTGGTGCCACCACACAGCCCCCGCAACACACGATGCGTCCACGCCTCCCGCGTCTCGTCTTGCACAACCTCCGAGGCGGTGCGCAGTGCCATCGCTCGCTGCAACTCTTCCCTCGAAATAGCGCACACCGGCGCTGCGGAGGAGCGAGGAAGACCCTTCGAGGACACGGAGTGGCGGAGCTGTCCACAGCTGCCTTCGCCCCAGTCCAGCACCACCACCACTCGACGCAGAGGCGACAGGGATCGAGTGAACATCTCTTTCCCGAACGCCTTCTCAAACGCAGTCTCGTCCAGCGGACGTGTCGTGTTCATCGGTGAGGAGGACGTCCCACGACAAGGCACCTCTCCCTCACCGGTGGTAGGAAAACACGCGGTGGGCAGTAGCACTTCGGTGAAGGCTCCACTCACATTTCGGTACTTGCTCGGCACGGCAGACCCGGTCCCCATAAACACCAGCGCACCACTTCCCTGCGCTGGTGTCGGCGCCGTAGGCGACGGATCTGAAGCACGAGGTGGTGGATGGCTCCACGGCTTCTTCGACCGCGCCTCCTGGTCGCTCTGTTGCGTTGGTCCTTCGTTGTCCACGCCTGTCTCCGTCACAGATGGTGAGCGAGATCCGGCAAGAGAGGGAGATTCCTGATCTCGAGTGATGAGCGGCGGAGGCGTAGCAGCCGAGGCCGCCACCGCTGCGAGTAAACGATCGGAAAGCATCGCGTTAGACGACGCCCGAGAGGGGTACTCAATCAACCGCGTCGCGTCTTCCGCCAGCAGTGAAAGTAAGGGACTTCCGAGGCGAGAATCCTTCTTCGATGCGGTGGGGGGGGGTGAAGTCGGTCGACGCGGCTCCTCTGGAGAAGTCCGAAACTTGAACGAATACGGCCAAAAACCTTTCCGCCTCCCCTTCTCTCTTCTGTTCAGCGAGGATGAGGAGGAGGAGGGGGACGCGGAAGTCGGGCGTTCGCCCCCCATCACGTCCTCGCCGTCGTGGTCCCCTTCCTCCGTTTCTGACTCGTCCACGCCAGGAAAGAGGGTGGCCGAGAGCCGATGCAAGTGATATCGGTGTGCCAGCGCGGTAGGGAAAGCCGTGTACTGCGCGTAGATGTAGGAAGTGAAGAGATGCCGGGTAACCCCACCCACGGGTGCGGCGGATGCTCGTTCAGACTCGTAGTCCATCTTCACCTTGATTCCGGTCTCCCAAGCACTCGAGGACGGAAGCAGTGGTGCTTCGAAGCAGTCGGAGGACTCAAAATGAAGAACCGGCTGATGCCATGACGGTCGCAGACGAGAATCTGCCGATAGCGGCTCTGGCCTAGGGCTTCTTCTGCGAATGATGATATCGTCCTTTAGTGGGGGTGTCACGATGTTTGCCAACGGTCCGGTCTCCTCTCTCATCGTACAGTCTTCCCTTCGACGTTTTTCCCCTCTTTGACCACCGTGTTGCTCTACTGACGTCTGTTTCTCGTGGCGAGGGCTCTTCTCCTTATCGAGCCCCGCCACCAACGGGAGTTCCAATTCATCGCTGTTGTTGTGTTCCGCAGCAGTGGGGAGTCTCTCTTTCTCCACAGAGGACATCTTCGGTGACGCGGCGGCCGAGTTGGGGTCCTTCCGCGTCGTCGTCGCTCCTTCGTTCCCACTCTCGACCGTTACATGTCCCTTGAGAGGTTCCATCAGATACGCCAGGTAGGACTGGTACAGCCGACCTGCCTCATCCTTCTCCTCGACAGCGGCGCTGACAGTGCGGCGCGTCTCACTCTGGGCCTCCGCATCCCATTCACGCCTGCTTGAGCTCCTCTCTGAGTGGATTTCTTGGCTCTGCGCAGCTCGACTCCGCCTGTACCGCTCGAACGCCGTGAAGTACGATGCGGGCTGGAGGTGTACCGCTTGTCGGAGAATCCACTCCCGTCGGAGGGGGGTGGGAGACGTCGTAGTCGAAGTGCTGCAGTGCTTCAGTGAATCCTCTCTGTGGAGCTCCTCATCCTGACGTTCCCTCACGTGGTGGTGAGGGGGGAGTGCAGCGAGCGGCCCCTTCTGCCTCTTGTCCCCTTCTGCCTTTTGCTCTGCAGACGATACCCCCTCAGCGACGTACAGCAAGGATGGCGCCCAATGCTCCAGAGTTCGCTCCAGAAGGCTCCCCTCCCCCATGACGGGTGGGGTTTCCTGCTCCTGCGATGGTGGATCATTCAATGTCAGATGCGGTGCAATGGACTCCACCCCCTCTGATCCCTTCCGCACTGGGGGTGGGAGAAGCAAATGCTGCAACGCAATCTGAAGCTCTTCCGCCGTATTACTGTCTAAAATCAGCGTGAGGTACAGCCGCGTGCTGTTGAGAGTGCAGCGGAGCACTTGATGGGGGTAAATCATCGGGTCTGCCCTCCGCGGAGGGGGACACGCGACGGGCGCCTCGATCCCCTCCTCGACTTCTGTCGTCCCACGCTGCGGAGAAGCAGCAGCCACCGCGTCGGAAGAGCGCGTCGTCGCGCTGGAGCACCCGCACCGCCCATCGGGCTCCCCAGACTGCAAGCGATCGAGGAGTTCCGTGTGAGGGTGAGGGCTCCCTGAGGCAGACGGTTTGTGGAGTGGCAGCCCATCGGCCTCCCCGCGGCACTCCTTCACAGCCGCTGTGCTGACTCCGCCTCCACTACGCAACCGCTTGCACCCCGCCGCCGCTGTGGGGTCGCACGGTAACGCTGTGACGTGACCACAGCGATGGGGATCGTCCTTCACCTCTGTCGAGCAAGGGAAGGGTCGGCGAACAGCAGCCGCGGCTCGGCGCGCCGCTCGCCCCGTCTGGCTCCCCTTCTCCGTGGGCGGAAGGGAATGATCTCTGGCGCTGGAATGCGGGTCCTCGTCGTCTCGCTGGACTGGAATACCGCGCTTGAGGAGTCCGTACTTGGGGCCGGGACGAATCCCTAATTCCTTCGCGAGGCCCATATCAAAAGCAGACGGCGGGGCCTCCACGAGTACATAGCTGAACACTTCCTCCCCCGCTGAAGTAGGCGGCGCGCTGGAACGGCTCGCAGGCAATGAACACGACAAGCACTCGCCCAGTGGGGAGCCATGGACTCGAAATCGAATCAGCACGGTGGTCCGACTCAGAGGTAGTACACGAAGGTCCATCCAGGAGTGAAGGAGGGAGGGCGACGAGGTATCTATCCAGGGTAGCGACGATACCATCGCACGCGGTGGTGCTACACAACAACGCGTGCCGTCGCAGTCTTCTTGTCGATGCGCTCTGGAGAGATGATCGGCATCGAGCGTGTCCTCGTGAGGGGCGCCAATCGTTAACGCGGGAGGCGGTTCAAGGAGAAACATGCGCATCGCTCGATAGCGAAAGTAGTGACGCTGAAGGGCGGCCATGAAGAATTCCACCCCCTCACAGCCACAATGCGCCCTCGTCTTGGCGGAAGTGCAGGTGGTTGAAGACTCGCCCGTCGCAGCGCGACACACCGGCGTGGAGCGATGCAGCGTCTCCGGAAAGAGCTCTCGTACGAAAGAGGGTGACGACAGAGACATTGCGTGTTCCGTTTCGTGTGAGGCGGCGTAGTGAGACATCGGCGAGGTCGGTGAGCACCACAAAGAGCGCCGCGATGGGCCTGACACGCAAACTTCACGAACGCCTCCATCATTAATCGTGAAGAGCAGCCCAGGCAGCCCCATCCACGCACTGCAAGACCCCTTTGAGGATAGCGAAGGGGTCAGATCCCCAGCAGAGTTCAGATGGCCCCTTGCGCTTCCGTTCGGAGCCCCGTGAGAGGTCGAGCCCTGGTGCGGATGATGCGGAGAACCAGATACACGTGAGTGCGTCACCTCCGCCCTCGTGCTCGTCAAGGAAGAGAAGGGCACGGCAGCATCTGGCGTAGAGGTTTCGGTGTGGGCACCGAAGCGGGTAAAGCAAAAGCACTTGACACGCGTGAGTCGCAGGTTGGCCTCGCTGCTGAACCGCTGCGCGCCTTCGGGGCAGTTAAAGAAGAGATACCCTTCTTCTTCCTTCTCGTACGACGGCAAACCGAACGGCGCTGCAGTGGTGTGGCTCCGCGTTGGAGGGCAGTCGTCATGCTGCATCGCACCACCGACAGTCGTAACAACAGACTCGGCGCGCGGTGTTCCGCTGTTGTGCGGAGCGAGTGTAAACAACTCCGAGAAGAGAGCCCCGTAATAGCAACACCCACCGTAACTGTCTGGAACATCACTTCCAAGAAGTTGGATGAATTGAGACATCGCTCGTGAGAATACGTTATACAAAGAACAACAACTAATAAAAAATACAAGTCAATCGAGCTTTACCTTTTATTTTATTTTTCTTATTCTCCAGCAAAAATAAAAAAGTCCAACAAGAGAGAGAGACAAGACGGAAGTTTGCTAAGACACAATCTCAACAGGAAAAAAAAGTTTTAAAAAAAAAGGTGCGCATCACCATTAAGAAACAGCCTTCCCGACGCACCGCGCGCTTCGATTGTGTCACAACTGCGAAAATTATTCACCTTTTCGCTTTCGCAAACCAGAAGGGCCACAAGAGAAGTGAAGGAGAGAAAGGAGATATCCTCCTCCTTCAGAGTGCACTCTGGTGGTGCTTGTACCCCACGCCACGCTGCTGCGTCAGCATCCCCTTATATCCCTGCCTCTCTCTGTGGTATACAACAACACCACACCACACAAAAAAATCATTAAATCATAATCAACGGTACTGCAGTGAATCTGTCTTCGCCTCCTTTGAAGTTCCCAAAGCTCCCTCACACGTTCAGGAATTAAAAAAAAGGAACGGGTTTCATTACGAGATCAATGCTGGTGGCCTTCACCGAGCGGCATGTCTGTCACGCCATTCCTAGTGGTCCCGATTCACTTCGAGTGGAGCCACTCCTCACTCCGTTACTCTCTGAACTGCTTCACATTTACATCGCAAAAATAATTTATTTTTATTTTTAAAAAAAAAAAAGAAATCCGAGTGAATGGGAATTCACGCAGAGAGTAAAAGAGAGAATGAACCCAAGAAGTCTCGCGTTTCTTCTCATACAGAAATTACCCGTGTTTTTTCTTTTTTTTTTTCTTTGTTGTGGTTGTTGCACAATAAAAGTGTTCGTTCCGAGTACTTTCACATTTTCAAAAAAAAAAAGCTTGATTTTGGGAGCCGAACAAACCCTCAGAAAGATGATGGGATACTAAAGCAAAATTATACCTTTGAATGACTCCAATGCCAAAGTCACATTTGTCTTTGTCATGTTTCGCTTTGATGTGGTTCATCTTTGTACGCTTCAGGAAGTCCTTCAGCAAGTGGCAAAACAACAACACAGCATGAAAGCCCACAAAGCAACACACACACGCAGACAAAGAAATATTTAAAAAAAATTGTTACGTATCTGCCTCATGGCCTTTCTCTGTGAGCGTTTTGGTGTTTGGCTCCGAGGGAGCGCTGGTCGTGTTCTTTTGTGTGGCGAGGGCTTTTTCCACTAGAGGAAGGGTCTGCAGACTCAATGAAGTCACCGGGAGCAGAGGGCTGGCCGCCCCCGACACGATCTGAGGCAGCAGCAGCATCCGCAGCGCCAAGGTCATCAATCGAAAGGCAGCGGCCGCTGGGACGCGTCGCACACGCTGCGTCAGCGTGAGCAGTGCCTGTGCTTGACGGTCCCAACTGGGTAGGAAGTTCGCCCGCGAGCCAGAACAACGAAAGTGACGGCGCTCCGTCCAGAAGGCCTGCTCGTCGCCGTGTACCGCCTCCGCATCGATCAGCCGCGGACACAGATGGAGGTCGTCGCTGGACTTTTGATACGGCGCCAGGTATTTGGCGGTGTACTCGACAGAGGTGGCGGCGGCTGGGAGGCAGCGGTGGTGCACCCGCGTGCGGCCGCCGATCCCGCGAATCAGAAGCGGCTGATGTCGAATCCGAAGCACCGGCGACACCGAACGGGGCACCGTAGCAGAGACGGCAGCCGCAGAAGAAGCGAGTCGAACATTCGATCGAAACGGAAAAGCGCGAGAGAAACAAGGAAAACACCGAGGAGACAACGCTAAACAGCGATGTCGACCAAATGGAAACACCATGACGTATCTCTTTGTTTCGATGTCTGCATCTAGGAAAACAAAAAAAAATAAAGAAAAAGAAAGATAACAAGCAGCGTTGAAAAAAGAATAAGAGGGAGAAAGGGAAAGGTTCCATTCATTTGAACTTTCTGTATGCATGCCACAATTTTTATATACAAGCGAGAGTAAGTTTCTAAACAGAGCAATATATTTTAGTAGTATCACGCGAAGTGAGAATTTTTGGTTTTAAACCCTTGGGTGTCGAACCCAAGGGTCCGAGTCTCCCCTTCGCATGTTGTNACAACATAAGAAAACAAAATCGTCGATGCGATGCTGTTCTGCATGTTTCTTTTCTATATATTAGTATTTATTCCGTAGTCCAGCGTCCAGTCGACTGTAGCTCCGCGTTAACAACATTTTAATTTATTTTTTGAAAAAAAAGCAAGAGCACCCCCTACTACTACTAATAACAATCATCCTCCCGTTCTCTCTTCCCTCTGTACCTTTTTCTCCACTCATTTCAGCGCGTGCCACGGCCGAGACCCGCCAACGATCGCGCCGCGTCCTGCTGTCCGGTAGGGCGCTGCACCCCCTCTTCCTTACTGTCTGTTTCGTTGCGGTGGTGATGCAGCGCGACGTACGCCATCGCGGCGATGAGCGCTCCGAGGAGTTCCGCGGGGAGGTACACCCCGAGCCACGCGAGGGGCAGGCCGCAGGTATCCGCATTCCACGTCAAGGCACAGCGAACGATGGAGAGCGGCGCAATGACCGCCGGGTTGAGGGCCCCCCCCGAGATGGGCGCAATGGCGAGCTGGGCACTCACCACCGCGAGCCCCATCGCGAAGCCGTAGAAATGCTGAGACGGGTGCGCATACCCTTTCGGACGCGGAAGGGCGGTCTGTCGCGAGAGCTCACGCCAGCTGAGTTCCGCCGACTCCGCAGGACCCGCGACGCGCACCCCCGACTGGCCGATCCGAGGCTTCTTCTCCTGGTGCACCGCCACGTGCAGCATCACCGAGCAGAGCAGGAACGTGTACAGCGCCTCTGCAAAGAGAACACGGAACGCGACCACCACCGTCTCCCTGCCGTTGCGCTCGTAGATGGTTTCACCGTCCGTGGTGGTGGTGCTCAGGCCTGCAATGACGTCACTCGACGGCACTGGAATAGAGCTGCCGAAGAGAATGAAACTGTACAAGGCAGCCAGACACCCGCCTACCAACTGTGCGGTAAGGTACACGGTGAACGGCTGAAACGATAGATGGGCGTAGGGAGAGAAACTTTCTTCTGGGGATGCGGAAGCAGCCGCATCACCGTCGGCGTGCGGATGCCGTGGAATCCCCTCTTCGTCTTGATCCTCTTCATCGCTGCACAGCCAGACAGCGAGCGAGACAGCAGGATTGAAGTGCCCGCCGCTCACGTACGCCATGGAGATGGTCATCGACAGCAGCATCAGCCCGACCGCGAGTGGCGCGAGCTCGGTGTCGTGCATCGCACTCAGCGGCACCGAGAGGACCAGGAAAAACGTACCCAAACACTCCACCACAGCAGCAGACAACAGCGGGTTCAGCGTGGGCAAGCGGTGAAGAAAGCGAAAGGTGTACTGCGGCGCTCGTCGACGTGGTGGTGGAGCCGATTCAGTAGGGGGCGGATGCGCGGTCGGGCGACGGGCTTCTGCGACGTCGTCGGAAGAGCCGGTGGACCTCGGCGATGGGGGTGTCGCTGTCTGGCGCTGCTTCGGATGGCCCATCTCCACGGGGGGCCCTTCCGTTGCACTGGTGGTGGTGGTGGCGGGTGACGCCACCCCAACACTGGAGCGCAGTGCTGCGTCGTCCATGTGAGGCGTCGGCGGGTCGATCGCCTCCTCCAATGCGTACGAAGGAGGATGGCCCGACGCCGGTATGGCAGAGTGGGGGCCCTCGTGCTCTCGGAGGCCCTCGCTCTGGCGGGATAACGGCGGTGAGTCGCGCGTCAGCACCGCCACGGTACCGCTCCCGTCCCCCACAGCAGCTGAGAATGAGGGAGGAGCCCACACACCGCCCATCGCTGGCTCCGCTCCTGTGCGCTCCTTTCCGTTCTCTGCGTCATCTGGCAGCGGTACGGGGCCCCCAGCACTGACTTGCTGAGCGAAGAAACTACTCGTTAGGTACGGAAACGTCGTCGGCTCCTCCACAGCCTTGTGTGCTGACGACACCGCTAGAGGCGGCACCCCCGTGGGATCCCACACGCCCTCGGATGGCGGTGGGGCGGTCAACGTCCTCCCGTCCCGTGGCGTGGGATCGAGCGGGCGGATCAATAATGGGTCTCCCGTGAAAGGGAGCTCGGAGGTCGGCAGTGGCGGTGGCGGCGGTGGCACCACATCCCAGTCGAGAAGCTCCCATTCGTGAACCGGGGCGCTGTGCCTGCTGCTCTCCTCCGCAGCCATCCGCGTAGCTGGCTGACGTTGGTCGTCCGCCGCCTCTTGGACGTCCTCCGCGGCCGAGACGACGACGAGCGGAGGCGCCGGGGACTCCTCCGTCTCGGGCAGCACTGCGTCGAGTCCCTCCGCTGGGCTGTTCCTGTCGTGGTGGCGCACGACCGCTGGCGAGGACTCCTCCTCCTCCTCCTCCTGCGGTGCGGTGTGACGGTGACCGTCCTCCGCTAATGGGGCGGACATGCTGGAGTCAAGGAAGTCCATACGTCTCAGTACGAAAATGAGAGAGAACACGACACGAATGATGAGCGGCGTAAAGTGTTTAAAAAGAAGAACTTGTGGGGTAAATCTTCTCTTATTTTGGTCTGCTCTCTTCTTTTCCCTGACACTCGTTCTTCTAATTTTGAGTGCTCGTCACAACTCTCTCGTGTTTTTGTTATTGTTGTTTCTACGGTAAAAAGAATGAGCGTAGGAGGATTTCACTATAAAAAAAAAAAAGTTCAGAGTTCTAAGGTCTTCACTAGAAAAATAAAAGGAGAAAAAATAGTAGAGGAATCTGTCTCCGCGGCACTTCGAATCTGAATTCTTCTCCCAAGCGAAAATAAAGTAGACAAAGAAAAAGAGAACAACAAGAGAAATACGCCATATCAGTTCGAAGCACCATCATGAATAACAAGAGGCCATCAAGATAAAACAGCAGCACTATTTTATCATTGGAATCCCTATCTTGTGGTTGTTCTCTTGGTGTCTGTTGTATTAATATATCAATATTTTTGTCTCTAGGGTAGATGATGGGAGGGGGGGGAAGGGCCTTTCTCCTTTGCCTTTTCCTTCTCAAAACTGTTGTGAAGGGTTGCCCGGACAGTTTGAGGGTTGACTGTGGAGTCAATCCACGGTTTGTGTGTTTTTTTTCTTTCCATTCCGACTAATCACTCCCGCAAAAAAAAAAAAAAGCAATCATCACAACATCATCAAAGAACACAATAGAACTTTTACACAATAACAAAAAAAGAGAATATATATGGACAAAGAAGAACATCAACATACACCACAGAACAAAGATCTTAAAAAATAGGAAGTGGCAGAAAGAAAAAACTAAATCTGACACGTGACTTCTATGTACTCTGTAGTGTGTCAGTGATTCAATCTTGTCTCCGCCGAACATCATCGAATAAAAACAAGTTTCATGTAGCTGTTGCACGTCGAGGCTTCCCTTTATGATTCAGATCATCCATTCTATTAATGTAAATCACAAAAAGATGGATAGAGAGTACTAGTAAGCATTTTTGAGCCCTTTGACATCGGCATATATATTTTTAAAAAAATATGTTATTTTTATGTTATGTTTTGAAGCCTCTAGTTCTGAACCCTATTCAGGGAAAGTAGGAATCCAACAGTTTCTTTGTTCTTTTGACATTATTTTTTTCTTTTGTGGCGAAAGTCTTCTCTTGCTTCCTTTTGTGTGTGTGGTGGTGATTTAGTTCATTGCTCACGGTTATGATTTGGAACAGAAACGGGAGAAAACAGCAAGTCAATAAAAAAAAAGGGCAGTTCTACTTTTTAATAAAATAATCATCATCATTATCATACTGATCGCACTGAACAGATAAAATAAGGAAGTAAACCCGGCGTTAGGACAGAAGAGAGCGATCACCAATGCGAAACAAGGGAACTAATCCTTCCGCAGTTTTGGCTATTCTTCGCTCTTCTCTATCCTCTCATTCACTTCTCTTGGTTTCGAAAAAAAATTAGAACTTTTACTTCCCCTTCATCTGCATCATCACGTGCTTAAACTCCTCCAGCGACACGAGGCCGTCCCCATCCTCGTCTGCCTCGAGAATCATCTCTCGCAGCACTTCCTCGCCGGGGTCTTCGCCGAGCAGCTTCGCCACCTCGCGTAAGTTCTCAAACGATATTTTTCCCTTCTTATCCAAGTCAAAGAGCTGAAACGCCTTCAGCACCTCCTCCGGCGAGTCGCGGGGCGCCATTCTGGATTTCACCATCTTCTCGAACTCGGCGTAGGGCACCAAACCATTCGCATCGCACCGGATCGTGCGAAGAATGTGGTCCACCTCGTCTCGGCTGAGGTCCCCGAACCCGAGGCCCTTCATGGCGAGTGCCATCTCCTCCCCATCAATCGACCCCGAACCGTCCGCGTCAAAGAGGTGAAAGGCCTCACGAATTTGTTCGTCCGTCAGAGCTGCCATGATCGCCAAAAAAACTTCAATCAAGAAAGATGATAATAATCTGCTCTAAAGTTCGCAAACACTAAGAGGTTTTGTTGTTGTTGTTTTTTGCATTTGCATTTCACAATAATCCAAATCAGGAGAAACACAAAATGGAACAAAAGACGAATCAGAAGCAGTAACGAAATAGACTATCAATCAGCATATTCGGCATCATTGACATCCAGCACAACCAATTCACAATATTAGAAAAAAAAAATTATAATTTTTCAGCATACATCATAAAAACAGCGTACATCACTATTCAAATATAAAACAAGGACCACTATATACTACTTGCAAGTTGTTCGACAAACTCTAAGCCGTCACCAACAAGCAAACTACCTAAACTGTTAACTACCTTAACCATTAACATGAACAAATACTTTAGATTAGAGGAATGCGTCCACCCCAACCGAGAGGCGTCCCTCCGCTCCAGGTTACGGTTTCACTTCGTTTTGTGTTTCTCTCCAGCCCGGTGGGCGATCAAATGTGGTGGCGATAAAATTTGTANGGCGATCAAATGTGGTGGCGATAGAATTTGTACATTTCGGATTGAGCGAGGGGGGTCCCGCACAGTGAGCCTCGCGCAGATCAAACAAAATTTCAGAACAAGGAAATCAAGGAAATCAAATATAACAAGGAAAAGAAAAAAAAGGAATACCCGCCTGAATGCTGTCATGGAATTCGTCTGGAGGGGTGGGGTTGAAGATGCGTGTGTGGGTATTGAAAGAAGGGGTTTCAGCGCTGTTTAGAGAGTAAGAGGTGAACGCTGGGGGTGGTGGAGATGAAACCCTTCGTTTGCTGTTGCGGGTTGTTGTTGAGTAGTTAGTAGTGGTGAGGGGGAAAGAAAGAAAAAGGGGCGATAGTGTAGCCGTGCATGAGGGTTTACGAGTCGTCCCCTGTGGTTCCGTTAGCGTTAACATGATATCATCGGCATTCCAGTGAGCGATGCGTGTGGTGCTCGTTGAGGATTCCTGTAATACGGTGCGGGTGTGGCCTTGTGTGGTATTGTGGCCGTGGTGTGTTCGGGAAGCGGGTCCTCTCGTCCTCGTAAAAAGGTGGTGCAGCAGGAGTACCAGTGTGGGAAGAAGAGTTCACTGGTGTGAACTAGAGTGAGAGTGCACAGAAGAGTCCTCTACCCCAGCGGAGGAAGTAGCGGAGGGCGTAGTGCACGTCTCCTCCTCACGATGGAAACAGAGCTGGTCGGCCAGTGAGAGGGTTTGCCAGTCCGAATCGCGAATGGCGCACCGTAAAGTGTGGCCACCGGCCTGCATCAGGTCCACGTAGTAGGGCACGCGCCGCTCGTGCAGCACCACGTGGAGCCACGTCGAGAGGTGTCCCCAGCGTGCCGCATGCGACAGCGGATCATCGCCCCAGTCGTTTCGACTGCCCCAGTCGATGCGGTCCTCCGGGTGTCGGTCGAGTCGGTCCAGCAGGGCCCGCAGTGCTCGCTGCACGTCTTCTTTACTCGTCGTGCAGGAAATTTCGTGCAGCACGGACGTCGGTGTGGAGGGTAGACGTTCCCCTTGCGTGAAGTCCAGCGAGGAGAGCGGTGAGTGCCGCAGCATCGTCACCAACACCGCCGTGGCGTGATGCCGAGCCGCATGGCACAAGAGCGACGGCGAGGACAAGGTATTCTGGTAAAGGCTGGAGGGAAACATCAAATCGGCTCCGTCCCGCACGCAGGACCGCACCGCCTCGAGGTCTACCGCGGGCAAACGAAGCAGCTTCAACAGAATGCCCGTCGGCTGGCTCGCATGACGAATAAGCCTCGCGGGCCGACGGTCGAATCGCGCGCGATCCTCTTCGGAGAGTGCCTTCCAGTCCCACTCCCACACCGAACCCGAGAGTCGAATGGGCTCGACGTGATCGGCGAAGCACGGCACCTCGCGCAGCTCCGGCCACAGCGTGGAGAGCAGCTGATGGGTGGCGCACTGAGCTATAAAATCGGGTTGAAAAGGAACGTGCTGGTCCCACCCAATAGAGTCCTCCGGCGAGAGACTGATACGTCGAACCACAGCTCGTATTAATGCACGGTTGTAGGCATGGTCCCCAGTGAACGCTTCCGTGAGGGCGTGTAGCGGAGTCCGATCCATGCGATCGGTCACCGTGAAGTCGATCGCGCTGCGAGCATGCTCTAAGCACACCAGCGCTTCTTCGAGTCTGCCGGTCATCACCAGGTGAGTGAGTATAGGCATTGCGTGGCAGTCGTAACACGCTACAAACATAACATTGGCACCATGCTCCACACACCACTTCACCGCCTCCAGATGTGCAGAGAAGCCTCCATGCCACGCCTTGGGCAGCGTCGCCCGCTCCTGTGGGGCAGAGGCTTCGTGGTGTGCGTCATCGGTACGCGGATTTGATATCCCGCGTTCGGCAAAGGAGCCAGGCGTCTCTCGACACCAGGCAGATTGAAGAAGCAGTTCCTCGTGCACTAGCTTCCATAGCCGGCCCGTGGCGTAGCTCGCGTGAAAGCGATGCCGCACAGGATTCAAGTCAAAGTCTGACTGGAACTCCGCCGGCAGTGCATTCCAGTCCCAGTCCCACACAGCAATGCACAGGGGAAACGCCGTCACTGTATCGTCGCCCACCGTTCTTCGACGTATTCGATTCGCAAAGTACGGCACTTCTGCGCGAAGAAGCGGCCACAGTGTGGAGAGCAGCTGGTGAACCGCGAGGAGCGAGACAAAGTTGATACCTCCGTAATACACCCTGTCCCCCTCGCTCCAATTCACACGATCGTGTCGGCTGGCCTCCCGTGTCTGACCGTCGGTGTCGTCCAGCACGTCCGGCCCACCCTCCTCCCCGTCCTCCTCACCTTCGTCATTGCTCACGCGGTTGTCGTTCGACGTAGTGGTCTCTACGCCTGCGGCAGCGCAAACCATTTCCTTGATCTGTCCCTCACTCCGCCTCACGTCTTGCTCTTCTTCTCCGCCCGCTGCGGTGCCACACACCACCGGAGTCAGAGGCAGTGGCTTCAAGGGCGAGGGAGGATGTTGATACAGCCGGTGAAGCACCGCCTCGGTGAGCTCCAGATTGTACTGCGGGCACCCCGTGTTGGCTAACACCAGCGCATTCAGCGGTGCGGTGAGGATATCACACGATTGATTGAAGGGGATAGGCTTTCGATACGCTTCCAAGCACCTCCGTGACGCCCTACTGTTCCCAGAGCGAATAAGGTAGCTAAGAAGGGGCAGTTGAATGCACACGGCAGGAATATTACCACTAGCGTACTGATGCACACTCGTGAAAGGCGCCATGATGTCGGCGCCAGAGTCGATACACTGTTGTACCTCCTCCGGATCGACAGGCTTCCCTGCTTCACGGGCGGTCTCACACACCTGCAAAAGCTGCGCCGTCGCTGCAATGGCTTCTTCGATTCGTTGAGAGACGCGACCCGCGTCTTCGAGCCCACCGCTAGACGCAGCGAACATCGATCGGAAGGAACTTTTAAATCTCCCAAAACAAAAATAGATAATAAAGAAAAGATAATAAAAACCCTTGTTGAAATAAATTTTCTGTCTAATGATGTAGCGTAAAAATGCGAGAACGTGGTGAATTATTATTCTTTTTTTATGAAAGTCCCTTTATTGTAGGTGTGCGAGGAATTTAGATAGAGCAACGGTGTTAGTTTCTGTGAATCTTTAGAGAGCAGCTGCACCCAATATGTCAATGTGTAGGAGTGCGCTTTTGTTGTTGTTTATTTTTTGTTCCACTTGACACAAATTGCTGGATTATCTGAGTTTTACAAGTACGAAAAAGTGTTCCTAACGGCAGAAAGTACAAAAGAAAAAAAAAAAGGCACAAAAGCAACAGAAAAATCACTTCATCTCACTCTACACCTTCGACACTCACGTCTTTACTCTTTACTGAAAGAAAGAACAATCAGAAAGAATAGTTCCACCACCTATCACTGAATAATCATCATCGCTATCCTCTATTCATATAGCGTATGTACATGTATCGTAGACGAAGGCTGTATATATATCGATATAGAGAAGTGTTTATAGTACACTTAATCTTAAGCTTATTATAACCATTGGTGGCCCAGACTGTTCGTTGCGAGAGACCGAGAGTGAACAGTAGAGCACAGGATAGATGTGCCATCACCGTTTAAAACAAAATAATAATAAATAAATAACTCATGAGTCCAAAGGCCTGTGTTGGGGTTCTAAAGAATTCCAACTCAGTGAAGCCATGTGCGCACCCCTCTCTTCTTTTTTTTCTTTTCTTTCGTTGATAGAAAAAAAAAAAAACAAGTACCAGTGATGGTGGCATTTCTAAGGTTCGTCGCTTCATAGGATGTAGAAAAATAAGAATAGATTGACCCATACTCATTTACTTTTGGACTTTCACAGGACTTCCATGGCAGAGGTCAGAAGTGAACCCGAAAAAAAAGATAGGAAAGAAAAAAAAAAAAGTGATGCGGATGCAACCGAACCGCTTACAGCCATACTTCACACTTCACCGCTCCCGTTTCATATGCGGAAGAGGAAGTGCACTACAACACAAAATATTAAAAATAAGAAAGGAAAGATGAGCAGAGCCGTTCTAACAACAGAAAAAGAACTCATTCAATTCCTATTAAAAGAAGTGTGAAGAGGGAAACCGAACGCGATCTCTTTTTCTTTCGGATTCATTTCTCTCTTATATTATTATTATAGCAAATTGTGCTCTTACACTCTTCTTCTTTTGTTGTTGTTGTTGTTTTTTAACGCTGGAGTAACATAAAATGTTTTGTTTCTCCGATTTGGGAGTCGAATAATAATAATCGTAACCACATAAAAAGGACGGGGTCCACTCAGCGCAGAACCGGAAGACGTTCATCGCACCGCTCTTCCATAGAACAAAGGCTGAAGGCTTCCCAGACATGTTCTCTATTGTAAACAGCATCACAGTCTTCTGTGCTGCATCACAGGCTTCTCAGTGGGGCCAAATATATATTTAATATAAAACAAGTATAATAATATAAGAATATAAAAAATAATATTTTTTCTTAGGATCAAATCTAAACGGCTGAAAAAGAGAAGTCTTGGTGCGAGAAGAAGTGAGGAAATATATATCCGAATAATTCGTCGTGAGCTAAAACAACATATTATTCATCCATGACTGAGATTTGACTTGACTTAAGTTGTTGTTTTTCCTCATTCACGCACCATTTTTCATTTATTTCTCAACGGCTTTGTTATGTTGTGCTTATGGTTCATCCTTTATTATTTATTTAGGTCCCGTTTCTTTATAAATGCAATTAAACGAAGTGGCCAAATACATTCAAACGAGGTAGTTTCACCTTTAGGAAAGATGATGTTCACTGTTTGGAATATGATATTTTGTTTTTTACTCTTCATTATTACTCTACGGTCCCTTCACCGCCGCTGCCTCTACTCCTTTCACCTCAAAACGTTGCTGATCCTCCCACGACAGCGCTGCCCAGTCCTTCTCCCTTACGGAGCAGGACAAGACGAACTTCCCGGTGTGCTGCACGTAGTAGCGCACGGGCCGCTGATGCAGCACCACGCTCACCCACGTCGCGAGGTGCCCTTGCGACGCGGCGAGCGACATCGGGTCGAGTCCGTACTGGTTCGCCTTTCCCCAGTTCACAATGTCGTGCGGGTGTGTCTCCAAGCGGTCGAGGACGACGTGCAGCCACTCGCGCACCTCGCCGGCCCGGCGAAAGGACCCAATCAGCTTGTGGAGCGGGGTCTCACCCATCGCATCGGTGATGGTGAAGTCCAGGGGTCGATGGTCCCGAAATCGGGGCAGCACGGCCGAGTTTTCTCTGGAGGGCGTGTGGGCGCCCCTCCGTGGACACGCCGCCTCCCCTTCACGCGGCATCGGGTGCGGCTGAGAGGGAGCAGCAGCGCTGCCATCGCTATCGCTGTCGCTAATGCTGCTGCAGCTGTACGTCACCGCACTCGTCTGCGGATGCAGAGAAGGATGACTGCTCAGCATTGGGATGAGATAACCGTCATGTATCCCGCTGGTCCTTCTGGAAGGGTGGTGAGGGGAACGCAGAGAAGGGTGGCTGGTGTGGAGACGCGTTGCACCACAGAGGGAGTCGTCCTCGGGTTCGGCGCCCTTGTGTGGCCACGGCGCTTCAACAGAGCCTTTCACGAAGGTCTGGAAAGGTACGGCACTCCGCCGCTCTGTCCGCAGTGAACTCTCTCGCTGCGGTGCGGTGCACAACTCTGGGCTTCGGGTCGGAGGGACCCCCAGGAAGAGGCTCGTCGAGCTTCTTCGATCGCGATGGAGGGTCGTGTTCGACGCCCTCCGCCCACCCCACACGTCCGACAGAGGCCCAGATCCACACACTTTGAAGCCGGAGGAGGTGAAACACACAGGCGAGTGTGGAATCGCCACATCCAAGGAGGTATTCACTTCTTTCGGCGTGGGTAACAAAATAGCCGGCTCAGGCGCGTCCAGTGCAGGTTCTTGAGCTTCTCTCAGCTCGACGTCTGCCTCCTCCTCCTCCTCCTCCTCTAGCCTCAAGAGGATGGCACCCAGCCTCGGAATACTGTGGCGTACAGCATACGAAAAAATAGGGATAGACGGGTTGTTCTTGCACCGAACGCAGTACATGACATCCGCGCCACGTCGCACGCACCACTTCATCTTGGTGTACTTCGCCGAGCTGGTGTACGGATCTTGAAGCAGCCTCCAGAGTTCTGCTGTGTACGCATCGGCACGGTGAAAGTACAGAGCGGTGTCGCACTGGAGCCGCTGCTGCGCGCTCGCGTCCAGCGCGTTCCAGTCCCACTCCCAGACCTCCCCTAGAAGAGGGATCGGCGCGACCTGGTCCGCAAAATAGGGCACCTCCTCAACCTCCGGCCAGAGAATATGCAGCAGCTGATGCTGCGCCGCGAGCGACAGGAAATCGAAGCCGTAGAGGTCCTTCGCCCCCCACTGCACGACGTCTGCCAGGTGCGTGCTCACTCGGTACACAATCGCTCGCATGACCTCGCGGTAGTAGTTCGTCGCGTGCTGCTCCACCTGCAGCGCGCAGACCAGCGCATGCAGGGGCGTCTGATCCGATGGATCCGTCACAGTGAAATCCACGGGCAGCGGTGACTCCAAACACGCGAGCACGACGTCGCGTTGGCCCTCCCGAATCAGCTGCGAGAGCACAGGGACCACGCGGTACTCCTCGTACAAGATCGGCGCCATGACGTTCGCACCGCCCGCCACGCAGAGACGCACCGCGGCCAAATCAGGGGACCGCTCCTGCGCGAGCTGGCACAGGCAAGTCGTCTGCGTTCGAACAGCCTGGGAAGGATACATAAATCTGAGCAACGAGAAATAGAAATGCCAACCGAAAAAAAAAAAGATAGATTGATAGATAGATAGATAGAGGGGTTTGATGTTGCTATTGATATTGCCGGTGTGGGACAAAGGAATGTTCTCCTTTCGTATTTTGCATCGTCTAAGTTCAGCACTGGAAAAAAAAAATACACAACGAAGAAGAAATACACGCGCAAAATATATCTTTCGGCACCTCTACAGTGATCCACAACAGTTAAACTCCATTGATCTCCATTACCAACTGGAAAAAAGAAAAAGCTAAAGTATATTTTGGTTTGCTACAGCTTCGCTTTGTAAATAAATGAATAAATAATTATTTGCTATCTATAAATTAGCATAGTAGGATTAGTATTCGTATATAGTATTAGTAGAATCATTTTTGTTATTGTTTAAAACTCTGTCTTAGTTTTTTTTACTACCGTTAATGTTTTCTTCCCCAGGTCGACCAAGATTTCTGAGCGGTACAATCAATTAAAAAAAACACGAGACCTCTTCCCTAAACAGCTAAAAATGTCATTTTTTTTATCGTGTTGATAGTTTTTTAATATTTCTCTTCTTCTTACTGATTTGCAATGTATATTGGAAATTAGCCAGTTTCAGCACACAATGAGGATCAAGGCATATTAAGCCTGTTTCTGGTTTTGCTTGCTTTGTTGTTTGTTTGTTTCGTGTCGTTTTCTTTTTTTTGAATGCTTCGTCGCTTGAAAATGAAAAAAAGTGTCAAAAAAAAAACGGTTGACCAGTAGTGGAAGTGTGATTTGTTTCACTCCATAAACAGAACTCCGATAGCGCGTAGGACTACTCGATCCAGTCCAGAAACCTCAAAACGATACTCCGTACACCGTTAGGGTCCCTTCGACACATTTTTTCTTTGGCCCTATCTCTTTGGCCGCCCAATGTATGATAATTTTGGAGGCGGCTGTTGCTGCGTCTCTCGTCGGAAATAAGGAAGCGCTTGTCCTTTTCTTCTCGTGTTCGGTTGAAAGAAATAAAGGCCAGTAAGGGTGTATTCGCTGTGGAAAGCAAGACCAAAAGAAAACGGAAAAGGAGAAAAAAAAAATAGAGAAAACGCCAACAGCAACAAGCTCGCAGAGCGAAGCAAAGGCAACGATCATACATAGAAATTAGAATCGAATGAGCGAAAGGTTTTTTTTTAAGAAAAAGATTAGTATTCTGATAAACACCGATGGGGTTGTATGGGAAGTTTCCGTTTTACGGCGACTCGCGCACATGCAAGTTCTTCCACACACGAAAATAAAAAAGCCTTTTCAATGCCTGGAACCAGCATAAGAAACGAAGAATTAAGAAAAAAAAAAAGTTTTTTAAACTGCGGGGCTGAAAGCAGAGCAACGCACTAAAAAAACGGAGAAAGTGTGAGAAAAAAAAAACTCTGATAAATATAAAACTCTGATAAATATAAAACTCTGATAAATATAAAACTCTGAGTGGGGCCAAAAAATAATTATGAAAAGAATCATTGACGCAATGGCTGAATATTATTTTAAAAAAAAAAAAAAAGAAAACCCTGAAAGAAACAGCGTCCACTAACGACTACTAGACAGATAGATAGAAGAAATTAAGACAGAACCACACTTTGGTGTCAGTGGGGTTCGCCTTCCCTCTCTAGTGACAATAGCTCTCGTGAATTCACCTTCACGCTCCGATTATAGCTCTCTTTCCATCTCCTTGTTCCTCACGAACGAAAACAACACAAAAAAAAAAGAAGGTTTTTCCTTCTTTCTTTGTTTATTTCTCGTTTTTGGTTCTCTAACTTCTTGATTTGTGGAGAGTGTCCGGTGCCCCTTATCCCCGACCTTCACTTCCACTGCGTCACAGGCTTGGGGGGTATCCTTTCACCCAAGCAGAAGTCGCGTAGACCACCCACAAGTTCAAATCGATCTTGGTCCTCCGGTGCCATTTGATTCCAATCCAAGCGCTTTACCGTCCGGCGCAACGATATACGTTTGGTGTGCTGCACGTAGTACGCGACGGGGCGCTCGTGGTAGACGATACGAACCCACGTAGAGAGGGAGCCCCAGTACGCCGCCACAGCGATGGGTTCCTCACCATTCGAGTCTCGTAACCCCCAGTCCACCGTGTCCTCCGGGTGCGCTTCGAGGCGGTCCAGCACCAGGTGCAGCAGTGCCGCCATCTCCTCACTCTCCTTCCCGAACGCCAGGACGTGCAGCGGGGTGTACCCGCGACAGGGTCGAAACCATCTCACCGACCGCCTCTCCCGTTGCGGCACCGCGTGGGTGCCCTGCGGAGACGTCGTCGTGCCCTGGTGTGACACAAGCTGATGGCGCTCTCTCGCGCCCATTGTAAAATCAATCGGCAGCGGGGTCTCCAGCAATGCTTGAACGACTTCCAGCGGGCGGCACCGGCAACAGTGAAGCAAGATCGCCCACATAGAGGGGTCACCGGGTTGAAACAGCACATTCGCCCGACGTGCCACGCACACCCGCACTGCGGGGAGGTTAATGGGATGGCACTCCACCAGCTGCCACAGCTTACCAGTGATGCGGTCGCTGTAGTGCTCCACGCATTTCGGCGTCACCAAAAACCGCTCTTGTGCTTCTCGAGGCAGTGCGTTCCAGTCCCATTCCCACCGGCTAGTGCGGAGTGCCATAAGACCAGTCGTGTACTGAGGAGAAAGCACAGGCAAATCCTGGATCTCCGGCCACAAGGTCGACAAGAGCTGATTCTCTGCCATAAGGGAGAAAAGGTCCACTGTCTCAGCTGGCACATGAAACCAGTCACAGCTGTCCCCGGGGTTGTTCTCCAGCAGTCGCTTCACCACCGCCCGCATCACAAGCTGGTTGAACGCCTTCCCCCTACAGGGGTACACCTCCGCAGTGAAATGCAGCGGAGTCGCCTCGGAAGGGCCCGTCGCGTTGAAGTTGATCCCGAGAGGGCTCTGCAGACACGTCACCACCGCCTCCAGCTGCTCCGTGTCGATGAACAGCGACAGAATAGGGATCTCCTCGTACGACGGTAGTCGCACCGTGCTCACCACATTCCCGCCCGCCATCACCGCTTCCTTCAGCTGTGCCAAGTCCGGCCGGCCGTAGCTCGACTCCACCAGCTGCTGAAGCGGGGTCCGTGAAGGCGTTGCGGTCGCGGGCTGGTCCCATGGCAACTCGGAGCGGAATGATAGCGAGCGCTGGCGTTTCTTGAACAGTCTTTGGTCCATTTTTTTGTTAACGATCCAACTAACTAGAGGTAGAGGGGAAGGTTACTATCGTAATATCTTGTCTATTCTTAAATGGTGTGGGCGTTCTTGTTTTACAAACGAAAATGATTGTAACAGAGAGAGAAAACTCTTTCTTACAATAGCGTTCAACGAAATGTATATATGTATATGCATATCCCGTCGATGGCGAACGACAAATACGTTCTTGTAAAAACTAATAGAAAAATAAATTTGGGCAGTTTATGCAGCAGCGCCGAAACCGATTAAAAAGAGGAGAAAAAAAGCTAACAAAGAGAAAAAATAAGTAAGTACGAAAATTAATGCTTTGGTGTTTACCTTTTTCTTCTTGTTGACGTGTGCGTTTCACAAATATATATAGATGTATCTGTATTTACGTCTTTATTTTTTGTATGGTGGTGGTTTCCCTAAAAAATAGTCTGAGAACACCAAAACTTTGGATGATAATAATAATGCTTCTGTTCTTATTGGCGCCGTAAATTCAGAAAAGAATAAAGGTTTTTTTGAGGAAAAAAAGCGTGGAAGAAGATCCACTCGCAATGCAATAGACTGTTTCCAATCTGAGGGATGAGGGGGGTTCTATTGAAGAGAAAACAGAGAAAAAAGAGAGAAACTGAGAAAGCGAAAGAAGAAGGCACTAACAGCGGTTCACACTGTCCCTATCATTGATCTTGGCAAATTGAGAGGGAGAGAGAGGGGGAGGGGGGCAATTTTAATATTGGTATTTGGCGTGTGTTTGTTGGAGTAAACTCTTCTGTTTGTTTTCTGTTTGTTTGTTTTTCTTGTGCTTTCTTTAAAAAAAAAGAATTCTCTCCTGTGGATTAAAGAGGACCACAAAACGAGATAAAAATGGTTCTGACTTATAAAAATAAAAAAAATAATAATAAATAAAGTTAAAAAACGGTATAGTGCCCGAAAGAAAGAGAGAGTTGAGAGGAATCAGCGTGTTGTAAACACTCTTACTGATTCGTCATCGTGTCAAGGTGTGTTGGTTTTGTGTTTCACCTAATTTCGATTCCGGTTAGCCCTTGTCCCTTCTCTCTCTCTCTCTGGGCTGGTGTGGTTTATCTTTATGTCTTTGGTTGATTCTTTGGCTGTTGCACAGTTCTAACATATTGGAAGGAACATTTGTGTGGTGTTTCGTTTGCCACACCAACAGAAATAGTTAAACTTTGCCACTGTGCATTTTTATTTGTAGATTGTTTTGTTTTTGTTTTTTTGTGTTTTGTTTTTTGTAAAAGGCCAAACGATCAATATCAATGAAAGAGAAAAGATGCCTATATCTGCAGGACAGATATCTTATATTAAAAGTGACTTAATGGCAATCCTTTTGTGAGCCAAAGCTGACTTTGACGCCAGTCGTAGCAATGACAATAGCAATAACAACAGTAGGAGAGCAACCCAGTGCCCCAAATATCACCACGTTAGAGCACCTAGAAGAGCAGCGGGTAAGGGTTTTGGACTCGCACTGTACGTGAAACACGATGACCCGCTCCGTCGGCCCATACTGAAAAGACTGTGCGATCCAAAGTGGCTGGTTCACACGAGCTGCCAGAGCGATCCGGCTGACGAAAAAAATAACTTTGCCTAACACTGAGCAGTGCTGTGCCATCCTGAGGATCTCTTTGTTTGACATAGAGGGTTCCTTGGGGAGATGGCCTTTCCCTCTTCGCGAGGTCCACACTTCATTGCACGTGAAGCGGAGCAAACGTGGAGCAGGAGAAAACAAAAGCAACGAGGAGGAGGGAAAGAATACAGGGTGATCCTCATCCCACCGCCGTGAAAAACAAAACAGAGCACAAAAAGGAGAGAGATCCCTTCGCTCATTATTGCATTCCAACACCACAAAACACAAGAACCCTCATGAGGAGTGCGCATTCTGTGCTTGTTGGCATATTTATGATGTTACGATTGATATATCTATTGTATTTTTTTTTTACTTATTGTGTGTGTGAGAGGTTTATGGTTTCCAGTTCAAGGGGGGAAAGAAAAGAGAATAGGGCCCAGAGAAAGCTCTTCAACAAAATAAGGGAGTTCACCGGGTGAACAGGATGGTCTCGATTGGTGACGTTATCCAGCTCCACCATGAAAAAAAGAGCCGTGAATGCATGTGTGTGATGATACAAAAATAGTACAGAAATTAGAAAATGGATTATTATATTTTTTTTAAGAGAGAAAACGAAAAGAAAAAACAGCTGTTCGGGACGCGGAAGGAAGCCCCTTGCGGAAGAGGATACTATCATAGTAGGAGTACCGCTTAGTGCTCCCCCCCCCCCCCCATATTCATATGCTTGGCGCTGCTACGTAGTAGCATACTATCCCCGTAAGGGATGCGGGTGCGGGTGGGTGGTGTAAAAAAACACAAGTGGTGTATATAAAAAAAGGTACATTAAGAACAGTAAGGAATAATACACAGAGAGAGATGGAAAATTAAAATAATATATTTTGAAAACCGAAGAATCGTCTTTTCATCTCTTCGGGTGACTCTACAGGCTGTGGGTTCTTGTAATGAAGAAGGCGTGTACATAAATATACAAAAAAAAATCATAATTTTCAGTAAAATCACCAAACCACATCCAAAAAACAAGAAGTGAAAACAAACAATGCATCTATGATAAAATCCAACTAATACAAAAAAGAAATGCATACAGAAAAAACAATAATAATTTACAAACAAAAAAATAAATAGATGGAGAGTGAGTGGAGCCATTACCACTCTCCTTCTCGTGACAAACACGTACAGAAGACGCCTGTCAAAACTACCGTGTGGAGGTGCTTCAGGGTAGTCGTGGCCACACGCTCGCTCTCTTACACTACTATAGAGAGAGAGAAAGAACTCACTGTTTTGGTTGGTATTTTCGTGACATACTTTCTGTTGTTGTGGCTGTGTTCTTTTCTTTGCCTCTCCACTTGCTGCTGTGGGGTGTTGTGGACCCGCCATTTTCCGCAACCCCACAGCGAGGAGGACTCCAATTGACCCTACTCTGCAAAGTGATCGAGTACCCTAGAGCTCTTCCTACTCAACACCCGGCGGTTGATCAAAACCCCTTCCACAAGCTCATGGATGGCGCCGAACAACATACCGCAAATCGCACAAAAGTACACGTTGGTGTTCGTTCCAGGAGGTGAGAAAAAACGCATCCCACCACCCATCACCGGCATCGGCCCTCGCTGGCGTGAAGGGGAGTCATAAAGCACCTCCTGCTTCTTCCTCTCGAGCGAGGTGGGATGCTTCGACAGCGGCCGCGGCGGCAGTGGCTTCGTTCGTGTTTTGGTGGAAATCAGCAGTACATCCGTGATGCTGTCGTTGAGCGGCAGATGCACCCACTCCAGCCCGGTGACGTTATGCGCTCCACCAACCGCCCCCGCACCCTCCTCCTCTTCCTCGGACCCCTCCTCTTCCGTCGCACCGCTGAGGGAAACCATCAATACGGAGGACAAGCTCGTGCTGCGACTGGTCGTTGCAGAGGTGGCGTTCCCTCTATCACCGCCTCTCGTTCGCAGCGGTGACGTCTCCTCCTCGATTCGATCCTTCAAAGAGCGTCCCGCCGCACTCTCCACCGTCTCCTGCAGCACAGAGCATTTTCGCGTTCCACCACTCCCCTGCTGACCTTGGACGTTGTAGTTCAGCTTGCGGCACACTTTGCAGGAGCACACCACAGCACCATAAATGCACGACAGAAGGCCACGAAACACGAGCTGCCCGCACAAGCACTCCCCCATCAAGCACAAGTCCTCTGGGTCGGTCCCCTCCCCCACGTGACGCACGCCACCCACAGACCCCGCCATCACCGCACCCGCGTTCCCCGTCTTCTCCGCCAGCGGAGGCACCCTCGCCCGAAAGGACGACGAGGCGTCACTCCCACGCGGCGACTCCGTTACGCGTTGGGCTCCCGCGTTGCTCGGCGCATTAAAGCGGCGGTTCCGATTCCGGTGCAGCCCTCCGGCGCCGACAAACGCTCCGTTCGTCGCGACGGCCTCTGCGCCACGAGCTGTCCCGCTCCCCATCGCCGTGAGCACGTCCGGGTCGTGGGTCACGTTCATCAGCTTCACGCTATCCTTTTCCAGCACCAGCGAGCCGGAACGGCCTACGCGACCTCGGCGGCTGCTCTTGCGAAGCAGCTTCGGGCTCTCGGTCTCCAGCAGTGGGTCCTGCAGGAGGAACGACGGTGCTTTCGGAGACCCCTCGGCGCTCTCGTCCGCGGGGGTGTGGGTGGGCCAGTCCGCCACCTCGAGCTCGAGCGCCCCCAACTCCCCGGCAGGCGTGATGCAGGGCTGCGGCGTCGAAGAAGGGCTTCGGCCCGGGCTCTCGCGTCGAGACAGCGCAGGGGAGGAGCGAGCGGAGAGCTGGCCGTCCACCGGCCGAGGGTGCTCCTGCGAGGTGAGGATATCGTACGACATCGCACTTTCGCGGCGACGCACACGGAGAAAATCGTCGTCTGCCTTCCGCGCGGAAGCAGAGGATCGAAGGGGGGAAGCAGATGGGGCTCTGGAGTTGCTGTGAGTGGGGTTCGGCGGGGACGGAGTGGCCTTCGGGTGCTGTCGTGTGGAGCTCGAGGAAGCGAGCGGCAAAGCCCGCGGGCTGGTGCGACTCGCCGCTGCATTCTCAGGCGAAGGCGATGGATCGCGAGGATCCCCCGCACTAATTCCAGACAGCCCCGCTGGGTCTTGGGGAGGGTGAACCTGTGGTGTTCGGACCTCTGTGGGAGACGGGTTTGGGAAGGAGGAGGAGGCCCGGCGTGGTGGTGCCATCGCTTTTTGTTCCTCCGTCGTGTTTTGGCTATCGGCAGCGGAGCGCAGCAGCAGTGCCGGAGTGCCTCCCGTGTGCCGTTCCTTCTTCTCCCCTTCGCTGCTGGACGCCGCCGGCGTAGGGTGTTGTGGAGAGGAGTGCGCACCCGCCACAGGAGAAGCAGTGGAGCAGGAGAGCGGCTCTTCGTTGGCGTGCTGCATCGTCGTCGTCGTCGTGGGGGGCGGGGGGGACGGGCTTGTCGCTGCGGCGTCACCTCCTCGGCTCGAGGCGGGAGATCGGCTCCTCCCACCAGACGGACGCCCCGTGCTCGCCGCAGAGGCTCGTCGCGCGGCACCCACCCGGCTCGCGAACACGCCATCCACCGCATCGATCTCTAAGCTCACCGACATGCTGGTGGTCACCATTTCAGGTCCTCGCTGGCACGCGCTGGGTGGTGGCAGCAGGGCGGGGGGGTTCGTCAAAGGCCCTGCCTTTGCCTTCGCTGCAGAGGGCTTTGCAGGGGGAGTGGGGGTCAAGGGAGCTGCTTCCGGCGTCGTCACCGGACTAGCGTCCACGAATTCGGACTCCCTGTCCTTGGGGGGGCCGTAGTACCCGACGTAGGCCCCCACACGATTCTCTTTATTAGGGTCTTCGAGGCTCAAGCAGGGGGAGAAACGTGGGGAGTGTGGGGACTCGCTGCGCTTGTCTCGAGGCGTGCGGGGGAGGGAGTAGGGCTCTACCACAGCGGGGTTCCCGTCGGCGTTCTCCTCCTTCGACTGCTGCGCCTTGAACTCCCGCAGGGTGTTGCCCAGCTCTTCCACCACCTCGGCCACATACCCTTGCGTGGAGCCGAACAACAGTGCCGCTTCCGCAGGGCAAGGGCGGTCGCTACTCTCTTTAGACTGTCCGCTGCCACTCCCGTCCTCCTCAGGACTCTTAGCCACGTCGGGCACCCCTGAAGGATGGACAGACGGCGAGGCACTCGAAGAAGACAGAGGGTCGACCCCTTCCACCTCCGGCAACACCGCCTCGGGACACTGCGGTGAACCCTCCCCCAAAGGAAGACCACGGAGCCCCTCCGTCGACACTGGAAGCAGTGGCAGCCCCACCGCGGGCGGAGCACCACCCCCTCCAGTCGACACCGGAGTGCCTGCGATCTTATCCGCTCCTTGTTGGGGGACGGAAGGGTGGTTGGACGAGCGCCGACGCGTGATCAAGCGCAGCACCGGCAGCGCAGCGCTGCGGTTCGGTGGTGTCGGCTTCACAAGGAGTTGGACGTCGTGACCCGCCTTCGCTGCCTCCTTCTGCAGTTCTGCATACATGGGGGTTTCCACCACAGAAATACAAATCGGTAGCCTGGTCGGCTGCTCCGAGAGTTCACCGCTTCGGGCAGCCATGAGCTGTTCATCCTCCGTGAGTTC
Source organism: Vickermania spadyakhi (assembly GCA_030849815.1). Classification (NCBI taxonomy): domain Eukaryota; phylum Euglenozoa; class Kinetoplastea; order Trypanosomatida; family Trypanosomatidae; genus Vickermania; species Vickermania spadyakhi. Next base: position 74,994 of record JASAOA010001792.1, read on the forward strand.
ACGTAGAAATACGCCATCTTTGGTGATGTAGTACTTCCGCTTCTGGATCCGTTCCTTTTCGAGCTGCTCCTTCTCCGTCTCACCCGCACGAGGAGGAAGGGTGGGCAGGGACCTCCCGTCAGAGGGCACCTGCAAGTAGGAGGACAGGAGCCCAGCGGTCTCCTCTTTCGGGTCGTCGTTGGTCGTCGACGTCCCACTCGGACCGCCGCCTCCGATGCCCTCCAAACTACAGGAGCTCTGCGAATACCGCGCGACGCCCATTAAACAGCCTTTACCATCCTCCCTTCGCTTCCCTGGCCGCGACGTCATTTCAGGCGGTGTAGGTCCGGACGGAAGCGGCGGCACCGCTGTCTTACAAGTGGACAGCGTCCGAATCAGTCCGGGTACGTGAGACATCAGGAGAGGATCCATGAGAAGACTGGCCGCGGTGGGCCGTTGCTTGGGGTCTTTGTGAAGCAGTTTCGAAATGACGCGCCAGAGGTCGTCGCTGTACACAATAGGGATGCGCAGCGGTTCATCCTCCATGATCGCTCGCAGCAGTCCGCCTGACCAATCTCGTGCAGGGGGTCGTCCTCCGCCCTTTGCCAACCCCCCACCAGGGGGCTTCAGCCCTAAGCCATCTGCCCCACCCGCCCGCTCCCGCTCGATTTGGCGCTGGACGGAAGGGGTGGCTTTAAAAGGCATCTCACCGCCACAGCACATCTCGTAGAGGACAACGCCGAGAGACCACATGTCACTCTTTTCGTCATAGGGTATCCCGGCACACAGCTCAGGGGAGAAGTAGTTGGGCGTCCCGCAGACGGTCTTGGTATTGGTGCTGCGCAACACGGTGGAGATCCCAAAGTCACCGAGTTTGACGAGGTACGACACCCCAGGCTCCACCCCTACATACGCCCCCACCTTATCAGCATCGCCCCCTCCACCAAATGGTGGGCTTCTGGGGCTGGGAGGGTTCGAGGTCGTCGCATTGCCGTGTCGAGCCGAGGTGGCGGGGGGGCTCTGCTCTGTGCGCGGCGAGCGCAGTGATTTCGGGATACCAAGCCCGCTGGCCACAGCGTGCTGAGGCATCATTTCCATCATTCGAGACTGTCGAGTGGGGGCCACCGTGCGCATCAAAAACACATTTTTGCTCTTGATATCCCGATGGAGCAGCCGACGCTCGTGCAAATGCTTCAACGCCAACCCCATCTGAATCAGCAGATGAATCACGGTGACTTCAGAGAAAAGCACCGAGTAGGAGGGCACGGACTTCACCTCGTGTGGACCTCTTGGGGAGGTCGAGGGCGTGGGAGGGGTCGAGCAGGCGGATTCGCCACTAACTGACCGATACAGACTGTTATTCGCGCTGCTCTCACGCCGGCTGGACGGACCGGACGTTGTGCTTCCCGCCACTTCACCACCGTCCTTCCGCTGCGACGAGGCACTCGCAAGGCCTAGCAGTCGCTCACGCTTTACGGAGGCCCGTACGCGCTCCGACTTGAGTCTCCGCTGCTTTCGAATCAGTCCGTAGAGGTCCCCCACATCGGCATACTCCATCACAATGAACACGTTCCCTTTTTCTTCAAAGTGCTCCGTGTAGGCAATGATGTTGGGGTGATGGAGCCGCTGCAACACAGCGATCTCGTTGTGAATGAATCGCTTTTCATCTCGATTCATCCCCGTTGTTTTGATGTGCTTCACCACAAAGTACTGTTGTTTGGTGGTGTGGAAGACGAGCACGACCTCCCCGTAGCTGCCGCAGCCTAGTTTTCGCATACTCTTGTACTGGGCGCGCTCCAAGGTAACCGGAAGTTTGGGACGTGACGGCCCGATGCCCAGCATCAGGTTGAGTTCATCTTCTGGATCCATTCGAGAGGGCTCTCCACAATAACACCAGGAGAGCAGAACAACACCTTCCCAGACACCACTATTGCAGAAGGAATAGATCTAGTATAACGTGGAGTTTTAAACGAAGAATTCTAAAGAGCCCTTGAAAGAAACACGAAAAGAAAAAGCTTCCTTTCGAATTCACTGTCAATGGAAATGAAAATAATATATATAGAAGGTAAATCAATAAAGGAATCAATGCAGAATCAACTAATTTCAATTGAAACGCAGCTGCAGTAGTAAAACAAAAATTATGCAGGAATAAATGTCAAGATAGATAAACGTATATCATAACAGACATATAATACTTCTATATATATATATATATATATATATTCCTTTGAGCCACGAAGACAAATATAAATGTCTATAGACAAACCGTTTGAACAAAGACGACTACGCAATCGTCTCCCACAAAGGATTAATACGACATCAGCAAAAAAAAAAAAAAAAGGGTAGACAACGAAAAAAGAATGCAGCCCCGTGAAACACCAGCAACAAAACAAAATTCTCGATGATCTAACCTTCAGTCGTGCAGGACTCGTCATCACACAAAATAAAATCTGTCATACGTTTGCACACTCCTATCGTTGTTCTTGTTATATTTTCTTGCCTCGATAAACGGAAACAGAAGAAAAAAAAAAAGCACCACATACGAACAAAATGGTGCCGTACTTGCTTGCGAAACCAGCACCAGCAAACTTCCTATGGATGAATGTTAGGTACTCCATACAATACCAATACATTTTGCTTGTCGTTCCAGCCCGTCCGTCTCATGGTCGTCCTCGTGGAGCGTGCTGAGATGGTTCGGCGCTAAAAATGCCGGTGTCCTCGTCGTCGGTATTTCTTTTCGAGCTGCCGTTGAACCTCACCGACGCGAAGGGCCTCGCGCGCCGCTGCCAGATCGCTGCTCTGACGCTGTGGCGAGTGGACGAGACGCCACGCTTCGTCTTCGCGTTGGAGGCGCTGTGACCGCAGCACATTGGCAGCCCGCGTGCGATCGACCCGCGCGCAGTGCTGTGACTCTGCCGATCGGACCCTCGCGTGGAGCTGCAGCCGGCGCTCGAGCTTTGCACCGCGGGACATGCGCCGCTCGTGCGGGCTCTGTGGGTGATGCCCCGTCGGTCCGGTCCACCCCTCGGCAGCTCGGCGTCGGCAGACACGCGTCGCGGCGAAGGCCCCACCGCAGGGGGTTGCGGCGAGCCGAACAGGGCCGAAGCATCGCAGCGCTAGAAACAATGCCACCTGGCGGCCGAGGTGCACGGGGAGCGCAGGCCGTGGGGATGCCACGCGGCGCCAGAGTCCACTCCGCGCCGCGCACACACCCGCCTTGAACAGTCCGTTCATTCCTGCGCAGGGGGGCAAGTGCCGCACGCTCATACAAGAACACGAACGGCAAATAGTGCGCGGCTCCGCTCGTGTGGCCTTTTTTTATTATTCTTTTCGAGTGCAGGATGGCACTTGCTATAAAATGAACTAGAGAGCAAAGCAAAAAAAGGGTGGAGTAAATGGATATTGTTCTCATTAGGTGTGGCAGCTCCTTTTGACAGGAGGTTAGCGTTAGGGTTTACACAACTGCATTTTCGTTTCCCATTCAAAAGTATGTTTCACTAGCGGATAGGATACCGCATAATAGCTTTAAAAAAGAATATTTCTTCATCTTCTTTTTACTTTCTCTACCAGGCAACGCATCAAGATCCTCTGTCCCACTGGGCACCACCAGAAACACATCGCCGGGGCGACGAGGCACAACAACAAAAAGAAGAGGTCCACCATTTCTATACGTCATCTATACAAGAGCAGTGCTACACAGAGCATCAACCCTCAAAGGAAAAATAAAACGCTCAGCATGCGCATGAGCTCACCCCCGCGCGCACCCCTAACCCCTACCCTTTAAGCACTCTCACACCATCCGAACCAAGGCGGACCTACTCCTCTCCCACGCCACCACGTCGCAATGCAATAGAAGCCCACTCCTGTCTACAGAAATAAAAATGAAAAGTTCTATCATAATAAAATTTTCTATGTACACAAAGACACAAAAATATACAGAGCGAGAAGTCTATAAAACGTGAGAACAAAAAATAGAAAGAGAGGTGGTATGGATATCGAATGTCTGATCCTTAAACGTCTATAAGCAAAGTACCTTTTCTTTTCTTTTCTGGGGGTCTCTGTCGGACAGACAAATAATTTGCAATTGCACTCTCTCACGCTTTCCCTTCTGTGTTTTGCTTCACCGCCTGTTATGTATTACATTACTGCGTGCGTCTGCATGTGTATCTTCTTCTTTTTGCTTCTTGATGCCTTCCAATAGTGGGAACATTGTGATTGTTTTGCTATATATACGATGGATTCCTTCCTTTCTATTTTTTTATTCGTGTCGTCTCACCTATTCCTCGGCTTCGTTCTCCTCCTCCTCCTCGGCCTCGGCGAGCTTCTGGAGCGCCTCGGCACGGCTCCTCAGCTGCTTCCTCCGGCGGTTGTCCTTCACCTCCCAGTACTTCGCGA